>JAMBLF010001030.1:0-163424 GCA_030578115.1 Leucoptera coffeella
GCTACACCATTTGCATATATCCCTTTTTACGATTTATAGCGGTAAGAATTAAAGTGTCTATATTAAGGAGTACGCGATACTACTCCTGGAGTCGTAAAATATTGTTTTCAAACTCGTAAAAGTTCACATAAAAACTGTTGATGCAAAAAGTTACTATCCATTTTTAATGTTAGGGTTGCGTGTAGTGTATCCGACCCTCAACTTGGAATATGAATGCAATTTTTATATTTCTATAACAGTTAGGTATACTCCGTTTATTTGTTGTTTATAAAACTTTATTGGTGGTATTTTTTTGTTTTGGTAGTAGGAAAGTATCTAGCTGTTTGCAAGATGCATAAAACTTGTTAGTTTTCAAGAGAGTATAATTGACCGACTGGCCAATGGCTCGTGACTTTGATTCTATGCTACCAAATGAAGTGTCCTAGTTTCGATTCTCAGTTTAAACATGAGAATACCAAAACAAACGGGATTGTGATCACCATTCTTGATACAGACATTGCTTATGTAAATACTCCAAATACTACAGCTATTTATACATTCGCTTATGAATAATTAACGATTCATGTTAAAAATGAACTTATTAAAAACACATGGCGAAAATATTCCCACACCTTACACTAATATTGGTACTGAACCCTCCAAGTGTAGTAGTGTAGTCCATTGTTCAAAGAGTACGAAGGGTAGTTATCGTGGTGGCCCTCGTTATACGGCGGTTCTGTTAAATGGGCTAGAAGATAGTGTTTCGCAGTAAAAACTCGTTATGAATTTAGACGGTTCAAAATATGCCTAAAGAATGCTTAGTTTTATTTTTCACGGATAATTTGAAATTGTACTCGTATTAACATCAAGAGGATAGTTAACCAATTTACTCTGATATTAATGAATACGTCGTTTTTACTTTTATTATATTATATTATCAGGAATAAATGTTTTCTTTAAAAGGTTTATTTTTATTAGCATAAGGTAATCCATACAGTCGAATTCAGTGTATTCCAGTTTTAATATTCACCAATAAAAGTGGTTATTGTTATGTGATATGACTAAGATATTTATAAACTATATGTATAGACACATATAAGAATACTAGTATAGGTTTAATTGTGCATCTTCGCATAAGTGAGTGAATTGTTTATTTATAATTATCTATTCATTAACTGCGTTTTGTGGACTAAGTTAAATGCGATTATTTAAACTAATGTTTTGGATTCACTAATGCTCTTTGTGCAATAGCAGTGGGATTCTCGTAATTAGAGATGCACAGCCAGGTAATCAGTCTCCAAAACGTCTCAATATACAAACGGAGTACTTTTACTGTAATTATTTGCTAACTACCACGTGTAAAGCTCGTTTCTTACGTGGAAACTTGTCGATACGTATTGTTATAAATATAGTAGCAAAATGTATTTATTATATTATTAAAAGAAATAATCATATTAGAAAATTACGGTATAAAAGGCATGGGGTGCCATAATCAGCAAAAGTAAATTAAAAAAAACAATGGTACAATACAATAGTGCTAATAAAGAAAATAAATTTGGTTCGAAAAGATTTTTACTTAAGAAAATTCGCACGAGATAAGAAATTATTAATGTTATCTTTCGCAAAATAAGTGTGAATTAGCGTATCTTATTTAATTATTATATTATATTATCAATGAAAGAGCAATTTTTGATATTTATAATTATAAGCTTATTTATTACTGACTTTACATTTAACTACTTATTTTTGGGATATTTTAATAATTCTACAGAATGAAACAAACTTTGTATACTTAATTAGTAACAATGAAAACGCCATTTTACGACGGCTTTAACTCGGTATACACTTGTTTAAAACAGCTTAATTTTAACATTAAAATTATATTTTAATATTACTCATATAAGATTTCATTCATCCCTATCTTCTACCAGTTTCGATTCAATAACATAATTACCTCACACCTGTGCTTATTAATAAAATAAAACCATATGTAACCTATAAATAATTCGCATATTTCCATGTAAGAAAGCATCCTAACGTTGCTCTTAGGCTTATTAATCCAGGGTCTTCCAATCTTCGCGGTACAACAACATCATAAACCAACTTATAATGGACTAAGGGAACTTGCGAGAATTTCTGCAGAATTCTCCAGAACATTCCATGGAGAGATTACACCCTTTGTGTCCATAGATTTACAAGCACAAGGTGATCTAACAAGTTGACATTGATACATTTTTGTATGTTAACAAGCTTAATTGGTTCCCGGGTAATTGTTTGTAAGAATTTTCATTGTTTGTATCCCATGCATTAGAATTTCTTCCTGAATAGCTAGCAATGAAAAGCTCTGCGTACAATATATGTTAATTGAATTTTGAACATTTTGTTTATTATCCTTGCAACAGTAGATTCGCTCTTGGAGTATAGCGTTTCTGTGTCATAAAAACATAATACTTGGGTAATAAGTAATCATTAACTAATAAATTAAAATGAGTTTCCATTATAATATAGAACTAATTTCGTACCTCACGTAAGATGAAAATATTTTTTTGTTTTCTTTCGCTCGCTTTAATCACGAACGTGAGGTCGAATGTAGCTCGCTGGTTTGCCTATTTTCTTAGTTAAATAATCGCATGAATAGAAAGAAATCTAATCTATCTAACAATTAATATCAGTGCTAACAGTCCTTCGTACTTTACTTTTTTCGCTGACACACCATCACAGATTCCTTTTCCACTTTTTTAAGTTAGACATTCTTATAAGTATATCGGCTTGCAATGTAACGGTGGGGAGGCATGTCTGGAATGGCCATTCGAACAGGAAATATCCATGTGCATATCTGACGTAGAGGTTTATTTGTTAAGTTAATACAATGGTATCGTATTTTCACCATTTCACATGTGAATGCTAAATTATTACTATCAGGTGACAAGTTATTAAATGGAATAAGCAACGATTAGATTGTTTTCAATGTGCTACAAAGTTACCGTTGAGTTTGCATACTTTTAATGCATGAATACTTTATATGCACCTTCTGTCTTATTCGGTTGATATAACGAGATATTTAGCCAACTTAAGTAGTTCAGTCAGTACAAAAGAATCAGTGAATACAACAATAGGCACGCGTAAGTGTATATCGCCAAAAAGCCGATTGCATTGCTCGCATTGTGAGCCTTAATTTATTCGAGGAAAATGAGCCAATTTGTATGTGCATGCATTTTTTAGACATCTTCTTAAAAGGTGTCAATTACACTCGTTGTGATTCGGAACACGTTCCTGTTCGATTGAAGAGTGGATTCATGCCCTCCGCGCAACAATTCCGTGCACTCCAAGCAATGAGGTTACGTATGAGTATTGTTTATTATAAACAGATGCAGGCACTCACATTCACTTGGACTTTAAAGAAGTAGTACGTGCCAGAAAGTAACAATAAAAAACCTTGTTATGTCAATAAGTTTAAATTAAACGTCATTAACATACATTTTTTAATTCAATTTCGTGACATTTTCATACGTTTTTTAATGTCTTTCTCGTTTTGATATTCATTGCAACCTGAAATATAAATTGAATAAATTGAACTAATAAATTGAAACAATGAACTAATTTCATACAATTTTTTATCCAAAAATCAATATAATAATACTTGTTTCCCGATCCTATTTATTCCTAATGCAGCATCGATCTACATGGATAGCGGTGGTAAGCTAAAAGGTAGAGAACAAATTATATGGGAATGTGTATTGTGATCTAGTCTGACATTTCGTATATTCGTTTCGTACATTTCGTACAGATATGCTACCCAGTTCCGTTTGTATGCTATTCTTCATCGTCATTATTGCTTATTTGTACGAATACGATTCAAGGTAGAAATACAGTAGGTATAGCATTAAAATGTTGTTATAGTCAATTGATCTAAGTATTGTTGCTATTCATATAAAATTACAGTTTATAAAAATCCATTCGCACTTACGTCGAAGTGTCGTGTAACATTCAATTGAAGTCATTCACAATCTATTTCGCGTTTCGGAGAACTAGTTTGGTCTTCTACGGAACTAATACTTGTTTCTCGAGTAGCCTAACTAAACAAAAGTAACGAGTCGACACGAAAGGGTACTTCATTGTATATTCTAAGTATGGTAATAAGACGCCACAAGACAACTAATGAAAGAAGCGATAGCGGATGTGTGATATGTGTGTTCTTTCTTATGATGGTTTACTCAAAAGACAATGGTGTCATTCGCTATACTCAACCTAATCGAGATTAGATAAGATTTTAAAGAAAACATTGATGCTTATGGGATTTAGACCAATGGTATTGAAAAAGGGTGACGTGAAAAGTATCTATAACCGCCGAGTGTGTATGAGTGTTAATGAAGCGTAAGTGGTTTAAGAGGATCAGGACAGACAGGAATCCGTGATCTCTACAGGAAAACGGGCGTAATTTATGGTCAGAGCTTTGATATGCATATATCAAGAGTATTCGTTAATTTCGTTCATGTAACAAAGCGAATCACATTCATAGAAGTAGGCACTCATTACAAGTATGTATTACTAAGGAACAGATATCGGTCAAACAACCTTTATCGTTTAACGTACTTTATTGTTCAAAGAAGTAACAATTGAAAGAACAGTGTATTAAACTATTTCTCAATACTCCCCTTACTCTATAATTCATTTTAATCGTGAATGATAGAATGATCACCTTTGTTTGATTTCCATCACAGAGAAATTTCGTTGGTTTAAGAAGAGAAAACATACCACCCTTAATTGGGAAATAATATTACTAATACTTGTTTCTTTTGCTGTGGTGACTTTGGGCTTACGACGTCCTTTTGTCATATCGGGTCACGAGATATCGTGTGCGACTAATAATATGTAAGGACCTGATACCGGTTCATTTTTTGTCAAAATAATAGAATATAGATTCAGAGAGGAAATGCTATTAGTGTACACGAGGTGGTACGCAGAGTCAATTTGCACATACTTAATACTTGACTTAAGCCTCATAACCATAAATGGACTTCTTCATATTTACTGGAAAGTCAGTTAATTGTTATAAATCTAGTGAAATGAGGCTTTCAAGTAAGTACAATTTTCTCTAAAAAACGTTTACCATCTCGAAATGTGTATAACTTGCCTATTTAAGTTTATGCTAATATTAACCGAAACAATCCTTACATTAGTAATAGCCGTTAAATTTTTGCTCCTTCCCATATCCTTTATGATTTCTCGAAATGCCATCTTCCTGTCAATTACCGGTAAATTACCGGCCAAATATTTCTCGGTACCGGCATTACCATACTAATACGAATCGGGCTGCGCACACGCATATAAATAGTAACAAATTCGCGAAGCCTCGTGATATTCACCACGTATGCTAATACCGTGTGAGGTGAATTAATTATGTGACTTCAAGGGGGCATCTTATAGGTGTGGTTCACTGCTGGAATTTACTTACTTTACATTAGATAATAATATAGCATATAATGAATAATATGTATCATTTTCCGTATGTATGAATCTGTATAGATTAACGTAAAATAACTATTAAGCTATACGTCTCTATTTCGATAATAGAATCGTTTGTTTTGTTGTTGCCATGGTTTTCCTAGGTTATTTTATTTTAAAAATAATTATTTATATTCTATCAATACAACGCTTTTAGAATATGTCCTTTTCGAATTCGTAATGATTAAAATTCAAGAAAATAATAAATTTTATATTTGTTTTTTCTGAGTATCTCTGGAAGCAGAATCAGTTGATGATGCGTAAGATTGTTTAGAACTCCGATAAACAAGGTTTATTACTATGCCCATTCATCAAAAACATTTGTGTTGTAAATTGTTTGGAAAACATTACAATAAGATGACCGTGCTTTCCATTGTTGCCTCATCATTACGCGGAGTGATGTAATTAACGAATCATGTTCATTCTTTCTTCACAATACATGAGCTAAGACTGGCATCATTCCTTATTTATTTATTATACTAATCAGGTTTGTTTTACTTAATAGACCATTGATTTCTTTTTGTTTAATTTTGCAACGATTTTTTGTTTAATATTATTATTTTATTTTCATTTAATTAAGTCTGTATATTCTTTTGGAATAGGTACAGGATTATCGGTTTTCCGTTCTACTAATGTCTCTTTTAATTATATCAAATAAAAAACATGATAATAAGTTGACCGTCGAGTAGAATATCCAAAATTTAAATGATTGATTGGCTGACTGCACTATTGTATGACGTAATGCAATTATACTAAAGTATTTTTAAAATTATTGTTCAGATTTGACTGTAGAGCATAATGCATTTAAAGTTTAGTATTTTGAACCCTCAAAATTTCATCAGTTTATTAAATTTTAATACAATATTATTACTATTCATATAATATGACTGAATTGTAGTTCACAAAACTTCCTTTGTTTATTTTCCTTATTGTGAATTAAAATAATTTTGAATTTAAATTGTATTGACTTTAGATTTAGCTTAGGTTAATGCCAATTTGTATATTAATAAATACCTATCTAAAATCAAGTCCCTTCATACCTTTCAAGGTGAACGGACAATATCTCTCACTCACATCTATGTAGTTAAGGGATTGTATGGAACACTTGTATATTAAACATATTACTTTCAATTCTAATATATGTGCTAGGTAATATGAATAGTTTTTATAAAAATTAGAATACTAAATAGTTACATACTATTAAATCTGTTTAGTATGAGAACTGATATTTACTAACTTGAATAAGCAATTATGTTACGTATCGTTCTCCTAATGGGAGAGATAAATAGTTTCTCCGCGACCCCATTAGGCATAGTGATACTTTTTCGTATAGCAATAAAGTTCAAATCAGTATGTTCTGAGGCATAGGCGTGGCTTGCTCGAAGCATAGACAGAGATTAATGTGTTTTCGTGGTTATCTAGCAATTTCGTACTTATTGGTAACTGACTTTAAGGTGCATTCGTATGTAAACATATGTATTGTAATGTTCTTTCACTATTATTCTATAGTTTTAAATTGTTTAAAATTAGGCACGTAAAATTACGTCAGTTTTTCACTGTCTACTTACGTTACTTGGAGTAGTATAATAATGGGTAATATCTCATAAAAACCATTAGGAAGGTAGTTTATTTTCCTTACGTGACAGTCTTTACTGTCTTTTAAACTTATATTGGATGCTACTCATACTTTCTATTCATACAAATATAACACACGCGCGCGTTCACAAATAAGACATCCCAAGTAATAAAAAGTTGCAGATTACATTGAAGCCTTTTTCACGACGCTCAAAGAGCAGGTAGCTTCAGTCTTAGTAATGGCTTTTTGAATAGGCACTACAAGCCTTTACCGTAGTGGTCATGCTTTATCTACCGTATAATAACTAGATGCACAGCACTGGTAACTCGCACGCTCTCCCATTATAGTTTCACACAAACAGTCGCCAACGCCGGCCATAAACCAGTGGGAGGTGCCACAAACGGAGTTGGGAGTACAATTTATCACGTTTACGACTGCAATGGTAGTTGTGTCTAGTGGCTTAGTAAATATATGGTGAGGCGAGGTGCCCATTAAATGAAGGGAAAATGGCGGCTATGCCAGCGCATTGTGCTCATTTATTTGTTTGCGATTAGGAGGTGTTGCCAGCGACCTTCTTATTGTGCTCAAACGTTTATTGCCTCGGAGTTTACTTTGGATTTGAATACAAAGACGTAAAATTGTTGTGGAATTTATTGCTGTTAGACGAAAACTAATTTGTTACAATGTTACGCTGGCACAGCAAAGCAGTGACATGGCTAGTACAATTGCATAACATATATGATATATACAAGAAAACAGAATATTCAAGAAAACTTATCGTGTATATTTTATAAACAAAGAATTGGAATTGATATCCGACTTTTCGGCCAAGTTGCAATGGCCATGGTCACGGGTCAACTGACGTGCGAGCAAGATGTCTACGCCTCCATCAAAATGAGCGTTGAAATAAGGGTAGTCGCGAGCCTCTCAAAAATAACATAATATGATATTCCCATTTCCATAGGTACATGCTTCGGGGTATGAACACTGTACTCATTGATACAGAGTCAAGCCCTAATAACTAAGCTGCGCTGGTAATAGAAAAAAGAAACAACTTTACATCCTGCACACATGAACAACAAAAAGGTTACAAGATACAACTATTTTTATCCAGTGAAAATGGTACCGCTTTATCTCCGGCAGCCAAGCAGGTCTATTACTCGTATTAATTAATTATGTATGTCATGTGAGGAATTACGACTTAAAAGTATTTATGTAGCGAACACAGACTACCACCTTCCAGCACCACGGTATTTGATATACCTATATGAATATAGTTATAAGTTTGGTGCATCTAAAAAAGAGATAATTATTTACTAATGGTTATTTAACTACAGAGACGTAGGAAATTTCTTCCTATAAATAAATAATTATGTACGTTTAAGGTATTATTTAATTTATAGGAAAGTAACTATTATTTTTTTTGCAATTCTACATATAATGTAAATTACTCGTGTACCTTTACATACATTTTCTTTCCGCATGCAAGCAATGTATAGTAAACACGGACATTAGTTAAGCAATAACTGCATAGAACACCTGTTATTTCTTCGTATTGATAAAGCACGCTTTTTCAAACTAATAAGTGTGACAAGTGCCTTATCACTAATTTCGTAGTGCCTAGACCGACCTTGGTAGCTAATGACCACTAGATGTAGACTAAATTTTTTACGACTTAATTTAATAGATAAGGCATGCTTTTTCACTCATATTGGGTTACTGGTGACAACATTAGCAGGCTAATCATGGTCGGTAAATTAGATTGTAACAATATTAAGTAGCTAGTAGTTGAATTTAGTATAAGATCCGAGAAGTTTATATAATAGAATAAGTAAATTAGCCCAAGGATTTAGTATAGGTACTCCATTGATTAAAGAGTAGAAATTTTCAATTAAAGTGTAGATTTTAAAAATATTACGAGACTGATTTAAGACCCACACGTAGTTTAAATTTTAAAACTGGTAGACAAACGAAACCTAGATCGAAGTCTTCACTAATTTGTTCCTTCAAGTCTATCCTGTATCAATTAATTAGCAGCACAAATCAACAACAAGACCACACAGTGCGCCAGAATCTTATCAGCGTTGCATTCGCTATAAAATCCATTTGTGGTGTCCGCAGGCGCGTCGATAATATCTTCAGAGACCTTCTTTGTTGGCTGATTAGTGAGACACTGTCTGTTTGAGTACGTGACAGGGGGCTCGTGGGCCTCACACCACCGGACGCCCCTTATCAGTGCTGTCTGGACCACAGAGGTTATATAGTCTAACATAGTAGGAGACAAAAGCGCATTCGCTTTGCGGCCGTCGACTGTTTTTCGCTGGGATGATAGCTTTATCGAGTGCACAAGGGATGATTGTTCAAGATTGTTGTTTTCGGTCTCCTTTTATCACTCGTAGGTGTATAACGTATTGGTCGTAAGAAGGTTATTGCTCTACATGAGCAAAAGGTATGTAGCAGAGCTTCGAAAAGCATTGACAAATTTGAAACTGTTAAATTAATTTACACTGAAAATTCTTAGTAAATACCTCTTCATTACATTGGTATCTAGTATATTATTTACAAATTACGCAAACACTTCGGAAGCAATTGATTCTATTTTCTTAACTGAAATGTTACTTCAAAGTAATATGCACTATTGGTTATAAATGAGCAAGATACACTGTATATAATAATTAAGAAGAAAGGTACAATTGTGAAATGCCCTGTGTCCAGATATCATGATTCTAAAGGTCTTAGAGCCATATCTATTTACTCCTTTATAATAAACGTTGTACATACTTTTGTAAAATCGCCTGCTAGAGATGGCACTACATTAAAGAAGTAAAGATTCAATTAAAGGGGTGCCGACATTACAGGGGAAAATGTGAACAGGAAAGATGTATATATAAATGTGGAAGCTATAAACATTTTGATTCTTATCCTTACTTTACTATTCATAATTGTATTTTTCCACATTTTAGCCATAATAAAACCCGCGCCGTCTTTTACATAGCGATTAGTTGGGTTCTTGAACCGTAAAAGACAATAAACAGGGCGGTAATTGCAGGCAAATTACTAGTGCATTTTCCACCCTATCACTGTCATTGCAATGATATGCAATAACCATGGACTATAAAGGAGAACAATAAGCAAAATTAAACAGTGTATCAAGTGAGCACGTCGCGCTGTAGGCGGTAGAAAAAAAAGTGCTTTTCCACATAAGTCGGCCAATCACGAGGCTCGAAGGCGGGGCCTCGCGCGCTGATTGGTCGGCCGCGCGGCTCACCGCATCGGATACAAATGGCTCGATTATAAACTTGCGACGTTATTGCTGAAAATTATGCACTTTGTTTACGTACGACCAGCCCCGTGATGCGGGGAATGGGAATGTGCTTTAATGGGATTTCTCTAATACAAATCCTAATTGTTCCATTGGGTAGATATTAGTAAAATATAAATAATAAAAATATTTTTTTGGGTTTTTGCCTAAAAAAATATTTACATCAAGCTCACCTGGGACTAAAATAATATAAGCTCACTTCTTCACGTATCGCAAGAGTCAACTAAAGAATTTACATTTACATTTCTCTTAAATTTTGAAATTAGATGCCAATAAAAAAAAAGATATGGGTAGAAGATAGGAAAGGCTCAACTGTCCTTATATTACAGTGAATTGTTTTGTTACCAAATAATAAGGATCTAACACTTCCTGTTGGGGATTTGATTTTCTTTTTGTTGGGCTACTGAATCTAGGACCTTAATTCCTTTTTATCTGTAATATCTACTCTCGGCTGATATTATCTTAGGTACATTCCTTAATTGCCCATAACGCAGTCAGAACCCAAACAACTAGTATCTGACTCCCATCATGTACCACCTACCTAGCTATAAGAGATTTGAAGCCTCTATACCGCAAATCATAAGATATAATTAGCTTAAAAATAACATCCTATCAAATCATATCTGATGAACTTTTCGTGTATTTTTAGTTACGATTGGCAGGCGAAAGGGCTAACAAAAGATTTATTGATCCTTCTGTAGCTAAAGTGTCTAATAGTATACTTTATAAAGTTTATCAATTTTGATAGGTTGTTAATCCGAACATAACTCCATAATAGTTACTGTAATTACTGTACACCCTCAGGAAAAAATACAAATATAGGAAATATTTATTGAACAATATAACCACATCATTTGATTTATGAGAAGATGTAAGTTATTAAATATATTTAATTTAATACTTATGAATCTAAAACCTAAGTTCGAGATAGAACCATCTTATGCGGACACGCCTCGCATTAAATGTATGCATTCACCGCTAATCGCCACGCCTTCTCGCCTACACCATAGAATATCTATCTGCCATAATATGGTTTTATATTCCGTAAGAAATTGCTGTGTTTAGTAGCAAGACAGTTTTAGTACTTAGTTGAGGTAATTGCGGATAATTGGATTCAGTACTACTGATTTTTATTGCTGGTTGTATTGCCTAGTACCTATTAATAACCCGGTTGCCAAGGTTACGGAATACTAGATAGTTTCTGTTAGTTTTTTTTTAATTAACTTGATATAAACTGGGATTTTTTATGCCTTTTGGGGTATAAAAAATGTCGGAGATCTTTCCGCTTTCTTAGTGTAACTATCGGGACTGTGCAGGTAGTAATGAAACTTCTTTCAGTGATTCCAGATTATGAAACGCATTAAAGATTTCATCGCGTAAGGTATGAATATAAACCTTCGAGTTATACTTACATACCTAGTGTGGGAAACACAAATTTTTGATATGTACCTTCGGACACCACAGTATGAACTAAAAGCCATGTGAGTGTGAATTGAATGTGCTGCGTGGACTGGCAAAAATTAGTAAAAATGGCGATTTTGATTTGAATAATAAATAGACAAACAAATAACAACAATCGAGAAAACATTCTACCTTTTTATTTATCTTATATATTTTTTAATTCTTTATTAAGCCATTCACTACTAAGGTTATGTCGGCTATGTTATATTCATCTAACCTAAATAAAATCTCTTAAGTCCCGATTTTTGGATATTTTGGTCATCATTCAACATCATAGTATCTGTTTATCATTCAACATCATTATATTTGTTATGAATTTGAACTAAATATTATCAGACGTAGATTATATTATAATAGAATTTTTAATTGAAATAAACGGAATGATGAGTATTAATAAATATTATCGTAAACCTAGTAATGAATTGTTAGATGTGTTAGATTCCTATGATGATCACTTTGATGTGAGATTTTCACTTTAATGAATAACAATTTAATATGTATTTTAATTACTTGGAGTTAGAACCTACCTTTCTTCTGGCATTTTAGTCGGCGGTTTATGCAAATTACTACTTCTCAATAAATTATTAAAACTTTAATACTCTGCAATGTCAGATACAATAATGTTTATAGTAGAAAGTGCTAAAACAAATTTTATAGCTTCATCATACTCAATAATTGGAAACGGAATTATGACTGCCATTACATTGTAAATGTCTTGCAATCAAAAGCAACTATTCAATAAAACAGGATTTGCGATGTTTATTTATTTATTGGCATGTGATTTCTACATAATTCCAGAGACTATAATCATTCTGGAATCCAAACAGTTGATTGCTATTTTATACTATCATAAATTTCTCTGTTTATTTCTACGAGATGTTGAATTTTCGTAGGACAATAACAACCACATGCAGAGTCTAGTGACTTTTGCTCCGAATGGGCCATAGGCAGTGTCTGTACATGACGACATGACTAAAAACTTTGACTGATTATATGACAAAGGCAAACAAAGACAAAGGCGTTCACGACCATTAACCCTTGCGAGGTAGTCAAAGGATCTGGTTTCCATCTTCGCAAACGCGGAGGTAGTAATTCTATGGCTACCTCGAATCCACGCGTTCACCAGATTATTAGCCATGTCACCCTTTACAAGCATTAACTTTTACCTGTTCGGGGAGTAACTTTAACAGGTAGGTTTCCTCACGATGTTTTCTCTCACCGTATGTGGATCAATATGGTATAAATAAATAATTAAAGAAGAGAAATACTTTCGAGATTTTTATTCAAATTCGGAAACTAACGAGTTAATTGAAATAAAATCTTATTACGTGTGCAGAATATGGCATTATGCAATTAGCATGAAATTTACAAACAGACTACTTTAAGTGTAATTTTAGTACAAATTATGTAACCTATATATGGATCTATGTTTAAAATATTTAGCAGTACTCATACTTCCATAATTCCTAAGGAATATAGGTCATAAATAAAAAGGTTAACTTAGCAACACATAGTTAAAATTAATGGTAGCCAGACAATTTGTTTTAATGGCTTCAAACGTCCTTCAGAAGGTTGTTCCAGAGTGGAGAAGATCGTAAAGTGACTTAAGAGTGCACTTAGGTCAGCCAGTGAAGTCTACTATTCAACACTTAGTTCCTGTCTGTCTGTAGAATGAAGCCTGACCTTAATCTTGAAAACCTTTATAAAATCACTACTTCAAAAGGACAAAAGTAAAATTGATGTAGATATCTACTATAGCATGGCTGACATGAGTTATCTGCCAATTTAGTAGGCTCTGTATTAAATACTCGTAGATGTGATACGAAAAAAGATTATACTCGAGAAGTTCTGAAATAAAAACATCAATTAATAGGCACTATAAAAAACCACAATATTCAAATGACAATATGTTTTATAGATATTTCATAATAAATGTTGTGTGATAAAATTATCTATAGACAGAAGAAAATATAGGTATTATTTACGTCCCAAAAATTCACTTAAAAAACATCATGGATAAATATCATCATAAATATCATTGAAAAATATCATAAAATTGTCATCGATTCGATTGATCGATCGAATCACAATTAAATGTAGATTTATAATATATTTTATTATTTAATATTTATTCTGTACGATTATTATACATATAATCACTTTTGCTTATATTTAGCATTGTTCAAACATCCCTAATTTATTTATATGAGACAGGAAATCTCTATTAAAATGTTATTGTAATACAACACTTTGTTCAACGCTTAGATAAGTATCGTTATGTTTATGTTAGCTACACTTCCGCATTAGTTTAAACATCCCATCTTTATTGTTAACACTGTCAATGTACCTACTTGTGTATACATATGTATACTCATGTCATCAAGAGCATCTTATCTTTACATACATACTTGATTCTGTAGGTTTTTAGGTTTGATTCCCTTGCCGAGCATTGCTCAAGAATATGGATTTGTGTGATCTTCTATTTTATAATATTAAAAAAAATAATTCTTGTTAGTACAGGGAAGGCTTTAGAGTGTCCCTTAACTCTACAGTTTAACCTTAATTTAAGGAAATTACATGTTATTTAAGTCTGGATAACCGAACTGTCGCATTGGGCGTATCGTGTTATGATAGTCCCAATGTTGTGTGTAATAAATAAATATTGATAAAACTTTACAGTTTCTTCTTACATGAGTCTAATTTCGAATATGATGACGTAATTCGTTTTATGACTATGTAATAACAAGGAAATGTAAAAAAGTAATTATGAAATAAATATGTTAATATTGCCAAGAGCGTCTCCAAAAATAAGCATTATGTAAATATTTCCGAAGAACTCAATATCCACCTTTCTTTGCAGGCGCCTCCTTAGAAACTCTAGTAGAAGACTGCAATAAGCTGCTGGAGAAATTCCACTATTCCTGGGAAATGATGCCGCTAGTCCTGGTCATCCTCAACTACGCTGGTAGCGATTTGGATGAGGCGTCGCGGAAGATCCACGAAGGTAGGAGGGTGCCACAGCGAATATGGAGTTCTTGAACTGATAGTGGCATACAAAATGTAAACATGTGTATAGAGATGGGACTTTTACGAAGCAATGAAAGTGCCTCATAGAAATAACATGGCTTTAATAAACCTACTTGATTCCTATGGCACGAACGATAGAAAAGAGTTTTTTTAATATTGTGTAATAACAAGCAATGTTAAGTTTTAATTTTCTATTATATTATAATGTTATCTATTATGAGTATAAAGTATGGACATTAGTATAAAGATTA
Organism: Leucoptera coffeella; assembly: GCA_030578115.1. Classification (NCBI taxonomy): domain Eukaryota; kingdom Metazoa; phylum Arthropoda; class Insecta; order Lepidoptera; family Lyonetiidae; genus Leucoptera; species Leucoptera coffeella. The sequence continues at coordinate 15,122 of JAMBLF010001030.1, forward strand.
AATTTTTGGAAAATTACTCATACTAGGAAAGCATATTTACGTTCTATGCAAAATTGCAAATACATTTTCTATGCTACTAGTTTCTGAACTCCGACGAGTGAAGGGGTTAACAAATTTTATTTAAATCGGGTAAAGATATTCTCTTTATGAAAAGATGGAAGCCTTCTTAATTCTAGGTGACATTGCCATTGGTGTTACTTAAATAAATCCCTGTTTAAATAAATTTGAAACTCCTAATTTGATATTTGAATTGAAAACTTTTTTCTTTGATTCATCACCAATTGCAAATGCAGGTGATGAGGTCAAAGGCTGCTCATTTAGTAAGCAATTGTTCTCCCGTTTGTGTTCTTGCATCTGTGCAAATATTATATCGGTGGTAGAGACTTCACTGCAAGGCACTGAAGTTTTCATGTAACTTTGGTTACTAGGTATCCTTATTCTTATATTCGTATGTATTAAGTTAAACTAAACTACAGTATTTTATTTTTTTAGAAACTGTATCTGTTTGAACTGTAAGTAAAGATGATTACGTAGATAGATGATTGTGTAAATTATCATCGTTTAAGTTATGTATATGTTGATTACATTTCTCAGCACCTCCGGATAGAAATCCTCTTCATAAATATCTTCATTTTATTTATTCTTCATTTTCGTCAAAAATATGCTAATAATATTTTTTATTCGTGCAATCTAAATATGGATACGTTTATTTTCTGAATTGTTTTATAATTTATAAATATTTATTTGATTGTTTCGGAATAATTCAATTTATACCATAAATAAAACACAAATGTTATTAACCTCCGTCAACGCGTCCCGACAACCAAACTTGGGTATTTTTCTCTTATAAATTTTGCTAGTTATATTTCTACAGGGTTATTTGTAAAACATCAACAACCTCGCAAGACCAGGTAGCTATCATCGTGAAACAACAACATTTGTTCTACGACTTTTGATAATTTGACACATTTTACTTTCATACAAAAATAAATATCAATTTAATTTTACGTTTGAATGTTCTTAACTCTATGCGCATCGCATCGCAAAATGAGGTAAACAAACCCTTTCCGAATCACGGGCGGGGCGGGGGAGGGCGTTTGCGAACATAGACCTACAAATGTCACAACAGTACAATAATAGCTTGAAAAATCATTATTAATTAATGTATTGAGTATGATAAAACTCGTAGAACAAATGTAGTTGTTTATGATTTTAGCTATCTAGTCGTGCGAGGTTGTTGATGTTTTTCAATAACCCTGTATATACGAATTTCAAGTAAAGGAAGAAATAGTTCTTGCGGCCGAAGTGCTTATGTTTCCGTAAGTATATGATAATAAATGGAAAATAGTGGAAAATAGGGCTGCGTATATCAAATAATACTTTTCAGGTAGAAAAGTAACAAAGTTAGCGTTTAATTCTTTTTCTTTCTTCCTTATTATTCTTTCTTTAAATCACAGTAACACTGTTACCCTTCGAAATCGTTGCATCTTAAATACTTTACTGATTAAACTCTTATTTATTTCTTTATATTAGCACTAAAACAGACAAAAAGTTTTTTTTAATAATTGGAGATTACAGAATAATGTAAATTATTTAACATTAAAAATTAAATATGTAATTTTGGCAAAAGTTTTCATACATTACCTTATTTAGTAAAAGTACTAAGAATTATCTTAGTGTTAAAAAAACCCGACAAGTGTAACACGCCCTTAAACCTGTGACGTGTCGGTTCAATGTCGTGTCTCGCACCGTTACATATTCAATCAGATTATGTATCACTTGCTAAACTCAGTTTTCATTCAGCTTGCTCTTTCAATGAGGGAAAAAACCGACAATGAAGGAAATTTATTTAGAATACTGTATAACTTTTCCGTATCTTTTCTATATTATTAAATATGATTAATGCTATCTCTACCCTGATAGTTTTGTTTGAAGTTACTGACAAGATATGTAATTCTGTGTATCCCTAACTGGATTGAGAAAAATGAACATGTTTGTGTTTAATAAATGACTTAAATCTTTAATAACAACAAATTACTATTACATAAGTAATTTTAATATTACATTTTTACATTGAACTTGAGACAGAATTATTTCAATTTATCAATGAATAGATGAGATAATTAAGAGGTCTGAATAACTAAAGAAAATAAAAATTATAACCATCTTCAAATATATTATTCATTTCATCGATTTTTAAACAATTTAATAAAAAGAATTGAAAATTACAGAAATAATGTCTGTTCTTGGTAAAGGTTCTAGACAACGGTGTTTGACGTATGTTAGTACTTTAGGCAGGCTTTTAATAAGGTTGTGTCCATTGCATCGTGCGACTAAATTCAATATCTACTATTTTCACATGTTATAGAGTTATTACTTAACACAACTTTAATTTATTTAATATATTAGTAAAAGTAATAGTAAAAAGTAAATAATTTAATAATAAAAATAATTTACGGCGAAATAGATATTCCTTAAATGGCTATTCCGATTTCTGTAATAGACGAGTTATCTATAATAATAATTGAGACACTATTACACAAATTGTACGGGGCTAGTTCTATATCTGTCGATAAATCGAACATTTATTGAATTAATAATTTTTCGTATTGAACAATACAACAATGTTAGATACTTATTCTTCTCACAAAATAATGTTCTATGATAAAACTGTATTACTTATTCAGTCTGGACATAAAAAAAAAAATAGTATTTTAACAAGTACAGAGAACAATTGTTTCCTTTCGCGGTTATTTAATACTATTGCGATGTTCGTAAATACTATACATAATACTTTCATACCTGACATAAAATTTGCCTTTTTTGTAGAAATGCTCCTAGGTAAGTATACCGAAATATTGTATGACTATCAAGACAATATTGGATGCAACTATTATTTTCTAAAGCAAAGAAGACAAATGAAAGTTCCACATATCTTCCTATTGAATCATGTATTAAATTACCGCATTATTGAGCAGTTATGTTTACCATTATGTACCCGGTGTCGCTATGCGCTTGCGAATTTTTGGAGTTAACCCCTTTGTTGGCAGGCAAGATGATGGTGGACGAATACGCCAGGAAGCACCACCTCAATATCTTCGCTGGACTGGAACTGAGGAACTCAACACGCCAGTACGGACTTTAACATTTAAACCCAGTAATAATTGAAACACTTTTTGGCCCTCACTTACAAATTTAGGATGTGGAATTAATATGCCCGCGTTAGGGTTCTTTGTTGCTATTTATCTCTACTTCATATTTACAACCTGTTTGGTTTTTACATAACATGAAATTACCATTATTGATCCATTTGTTTGAATGTTGAATGAATAAGTATATTTATAATGTTCATTTTATCAATGTGTAAAAAACTAAAATACTCTCTTATGTCGATTATGACAAATTAACATAAAACATGTTGGTATTAATCTAGCAACCCAGTTAAAAAATTTAATGAAACAGACCAAAGTATTAGGATCAATCGTTACTTTCTTTTTCATCAGTGTAGATTAAAAGAAGAGGTTGTATGCATAGATTTTTCATTTTATTAGTTAGGTATTTCAATTTTATTAACGTATTAATTCCACATAAATTTACAAATTCTTGTGCACTTCACATACAAAACATACCAAATACACTTATTACAAAGTTTTATTACTGCATAATATCTTCACGCATGAAATAAATAACTTTTTAAACAATTTAAGCTCTTGGATCATCAATACGCTGAAAGTCAATCTACGTACATCTGACGTTCAAAATATTTATAATGATATCGTAAATTGCCTCCGTGATTAACTCTCATAAAACATTTATGTCAGATTATCCGCAATTTCGTTTATGAAAACCTGGACAACGTTTTAAAATCTATTGGATTTTTGGTTCATTCTTGACCACCAATAATATCCTTTCCAAGATCCTTTGAATAGTGAATTTTTATAAGATATTGGGTTTAAAGCCAGTCTATTTTTCCTACATTTATGTTACATAATACCTAAATTTAAAATAAAGAAGTTGAATTTGCATCATACACAACAATTATTACTGTCGTTATCGTTTCTTTTGAAAATTACTGAGAAATGTTGTTTTGTCTTCAATTTGTTGTTTCGTTTGTTACTAGTTCATATAAATCGTAGTAAATTCACAAATATATTTCATTCACTAAGGTTCTATTAAACCTGCTGTCTGTATCAATCCATATTTTTTTTATTTCATTAAATGAATGTTTTACGTTTAACGAAGTTTTTTTCCAGGATACACTTACTTTATATCTGATAATCGGAATAATGATGATAATAATAGATGTTGATGTTGAAAGCTCGGCTAGGCTTTATCATAAAATATATCTCATGACCTTATACTGTTTGAATGACGAAGTGTCGAGACTGTCGTAAACCATGTTTTATCTCACCTTTGTTTTGTTCTCAGTAACAGCATAAAAGTAATTATTTCTAAACTTACTTATCTTCAACATTTTCTCTACATCCATCATGTGAAGTTCTCCGTTTACAGTTTTACCTAATACAACATTAGTTCAATTCCGTAGATTCACATTTCACATTATTCAAATTACGATCTTCACGTTTTTATTACTCAGTCAATCCTAATTTTTCATGGAACTCAGTGAACTCATTTCCGAAGTTCCTTTTTTTAATATTTATCATTCAATTTCGCAGTCAAGCCTAAACTTTTAACGAATTTAACAGTTTGATTGTATCATTACACATCATGATATGTAAAATTGTGCATTCAATCATTCATAATCCTGGAGTTGTTGCTAAGCCCGTAAACAGAGTCATATGTAACTAAAACAAGATAAATCCGCAAACTATCCCTCGGCGTGCTGTAGGTTAGTTTGTTTATCAACAAGCTCCGTTCGCCGATCGATCTGTCATAGCCGAGGCGGGCACGTGTAAGTCGTAGGCAAGGTTCCAAGAAGCGTGTTGCTCGTATCAGTGGATGCGAAGACACCTCATTAGGGTCGCTGAGCTGATAATCTCGAGTTGGAAGCGCGCCAACCGCCATCTGCTTATTTACATTCATACTTGTTTGTCTTTGGTTTTATTGGAGTGATATAACTTTGCACAATTTAACTAACAGCTTTGTTATTTGTTGGTAGTAAATTGGGGCTCGTGTTGTGGGTAGCAGAATTGGATTCTGGGCTAATTTATGTTTCGGATAATGTAAGTTGTAAAATAGCACAGAGAGAAGGAAAATTAAATGAATTTTTTTTTTTGTTATTACGACTACATAAAACACAATTGACACGAAATGACGATAAAGCGATTAATGACATGGAAGAAACTCTATCAGAGTTATAACAAATGCTATAAAAAAAAAAAATTTTCCTTGATATTATAAAATATTGTATACGGATTGATTGTGTAGATGCAGATTCAGCTTCATTTAACAAACATTAGAACACTGAACAAATATTCGCAATACACAGCACAGTGAACTTTTTAGTGACACACACTCACACAATTGAAACTAACCAGTAGTGGTCTCCAATTTGCAGTGACCGGTTGAAGGTGGAAAGAATCGAGTTATAAAATCAACCCCAATACATAAAGACAATAAATAAATACAAAGTGCAAATCTCACAAATCCTAGTGATGTGCAGTGAAAAGTCGATAATCTAAATTTTTTCTGTCCGTAGGAAAATGCTGAGCGAAATTAATAACATTAGTGGTGTGCTATCATCGTCCATGAAATTGTTTTGCGAATGATTTCGCACGTTGTTTTGTTAGTAAATTCTTGTACATATAGGGCGCTGAGCGCTAAGCGTAAGTTACGATGTTGAATTTTGTGTTCTTGTTGAAAATTTTGTTGAAATAATGTGCTGTGTGGAGGAACGTTGCTGCCAACAACTGGAAACTGGTGAGTTTAGAATTGTAAGATTACAGGAGTTTTCTCAGATTATTTTTATTGTTTGTAAAATATACGTTAAGTATTATTCAACGATAAAATTGAGCAGTGTTTTATTTTACTTATTATGCAAAGAATTATAAAATTCAATTAAGAAAAATAAAAATTGACACATGCTCGATTATATCTGACTGCATGCTAGATTAGTAATATAAATGTTGTGATTTTTTTGTCCTGGAATTCATATTTCATTCCGAAGCAAAATCAATGTCGTTTACGATATGCTTTTTAATTTAAACGTCAAAAGAGGCTAAAACTGAAGTTCAACACTAAATTACGCTCGTAACTCTGGACGTATTTCAAATTTTACAATATATCATTAAGGATTGTAAAAATGGCGAATTTATATGCTCGCTGTAAATTCGAAATCGCTTTGTTATTATGAACGTTCCCCAAGCATAAATGCGTTCTAAGAAAGGCAATAATACAATTCGCAATTATGCCCCTGCCGCGCCTGTGCTGCAGCTCTTTAATTGAGCACAAGAGCGGTCTGCTCCTTTTGTGTAATTAAACGTGTGTTTGAGCAGAGTTACCAATGATAGCTGTCACTCAATTTTATATGGATAAGATAATTTTTACGTATATTAACTTTTAGTTTCTACGGATTTTAAATTGCCAGTTTATTGTAAAATTTTGTGAGGGAAAATATATATTCATTAATTAACATCATTTTTTATGTTAGTAGTAATCAACTTTCTAAGACTCGTACGTAGCTGATTGACCTTAATAATCTTACCCTTGATCACAAAAGTTTTCCAAAAATATCGCTGCTTAATAAAGAAATAAATAGAATGATGCACATGCATAATAGACAAATAAATTAATTTCTTACTTGCTTATAGCTTTGGGTAGAAAAGCACCCCTTTCCAATTTCAATTAATAAAAGATTCACTAAAAAGTCCCCGGGAACTCATTTCGAATAGACCACAAGCAATTTCGAATACTTAATGGAAAGTCGTAAAAGTTAAAATGTCTGCCAGACTGCTGTATTCATGTATGTGTGAAGTCCGAACTTTTGTTTGTATTTTGAACTGGCAAACCGCAGGATTTAATTGCCGATAGACAATATTCCTTTGAAGACTAACTAGTTATGTTCCGAACCTTTTAGCAGGGTGCTTGTGATTCGATAAATATTATATTTATTTGTCGATAATGTTCATACAGTTTTCGCGATTTCGTGCCAATAAATTAAGTAATATAATACAATGTAGTTCGTACAATACAATGAAGGACTGCAAGCACAAGGATTGTATGTTGACCATCATAGTACAGGTTATTACATATGGTAACTGCAGCCGGTGTTCTGTCTATCCCTTTGACAAAACAAGGACGCGATGTTAATGCAAATAAAATCAGAGAAGCGACAGCCCCGCTAAAAGGTTCCCCGAGCTGTCAGATAGGGGTGTTATTACAATCAGAAACAGATTCATGCATTGCATCTATTTCAAAACAAGAACATGTGTATTGATAAATATCGTAAGAATTTTAATTTAGCTATAATTTATCTTTCACGTGTTTTGTCTTGGCTAGTTCTGAAAGAAATATGTTGCATCAGTGCTTGTAAAATACTTCCAATTAAGCTTGACTAGGTATTAAAATATATTTTTTTGTGTTATTCAATCTTTTAAATGGCATTTCTTGTAAGCAATATAAAAAAATATAATATAAATAACAGATTTATTTTCAGATTGACGTAAAAAAGGGCTATAAGCAAATTGTAAAATAAATTATCGTCCTGTTTTATATCTTTTCGATTCATTTGTTAGTGAATGAAGTACGGCGTTGTTGCGGTGTCCAGTAATTTGAGGGTTAAATTGCGATTGTTTAACGGAGGGGCGCCGATTGCCATTTCGGTATCGATAATTAAAATGTACGTCCCATCCTTAATTGTCTTGCGTTTCTTCATTAAGTACGTTTCACAAACATGTTACTGTACCCACATTAAATAGGTCGTACATGTATAGTTTACCTGTAGAGCACTCGTTTACGCTGACTTGTTTTATTGCTAAACTTTAATCTGGATTTGACTTATATATTTTTTAATATAATAATTTTATATATTTTTAATATAATAATTTTATATATTTTTAATATAATAATATATTAATACGTATTTTATAAGAAAAATTTAGTATACAGTATAATGTTTTCCGATCTTAGTTTAAAAAAAAACTATTAAAACTAGGCCCCTGGCGTAAAAAAAGTGTCACACTGTGTTTACGCGGGAAAGAAGAGAATTGACCTAATGTCAAGTTTCAGATATTGCTGTTTAGTTAGCCCCTGGGTAAGGAGACACAACTTTCAGCCGCAACCAGAGGTTTTCTGCTTTAGTTGTCAAATTGACAATTCGTGAATAAGGAAACTTTCGTGTGAGTTTAAAGTTTGGTTCCAATGTCTGTTATGTCCACAATTGTCAAACAGAAGTTTAATTTGCGCAACCATTCGCGGTTTACCGTTTTGAAACTTGCCTGTATACGTTTTCATGTACATCTTTACTATAAATAATAGACTATTTTAACTCTACGTTACTTTAACTAGTAAAATAGAATGATTCCTAAAACATTTTCTGACTCACTTCAAGTTAACATATAACTTTAAGGAACTGTCGTCATCTTGAGCACCTTCTATTTGTAAGGAGCAGCTTCTGTTCTTGTTTCCATTCAAACCGCGTCGCAATAGACGAGTTAGACATAAACTTTAAAACTTGCAGGTTCGGTCGTTAAAAGCGGAATAAAACCTTTGTGGAGGCTGCTGAAAGCCCGGCTAGTCCGGTACACAATCCGGTATTCCGGCACTTGAACCTATCAAAGTTTTATGGGCAGGCTGCTTTTGTCCGGACGCGTTATAAACCGCGTGTCGTCATATTATCTTTTTCAGAAATTCATTGGCGTTCCTTCCTGTTTTATGTCCCTTTTCGAGATGCCATATTTTATTGCCCCGGTCGTCTAGCGTCTAGGATTTATTTTATTCTTGCAGCCGAAAGGAGAATATGGATGGTTATGATTGGCTTGCCTTTATTCCTGGTGGCCTAGACGCTGTCTTGTACCGTCGCCCAAAAGATCTATAAAATATTTAGAAAACACAACGATCCTAAAGTTTTGATAATGCGCGAGGAGCTACTAGACCGCGCTGAAATATAGATGGAAATAAAACAATATTTAAACATATACTGTTACTTTAGGCAGTAAACATAGTATAGAAAGAACGTGGTAGACTATAAATCTTCATTTCTAATACTAGACATCACATTAACGACTCGGTGAGGAATCTCGCGTAAAACTCAAGATACATCCTAGACGGCGGAGATAAAATGATGAATATAATATGATTAGTATTTGTATGGGGATTTAATATATTGTTTGTTTTTGTTTTGCGTCAGGCAGAGAAAAAAAGATTTATTAAAGATTGTTTAGATAAAAATACTTTAATGAGCATTTTCAAAGAATTTTTAATTTCACCATGAATTATAGAGTTTGAAATGCTATGTTATGAAAATATCTAAAATACAGCGATATTTCTTTATTAAATTCTTTACTATATTTTCTCTTATATTTTCAGCCATGTAAAGAATAATAAAATATTAATCTGTGAATATTTACTTTAATACTTAGAGAGAAACTCAATTAAAATTGTTGATATACAAAATATATGTGTGCTAAAACGATAGCCGAACGTTGCAGTTCTGTAAAAAGGAGGTTTTACGACTTCAAACATATTTACGACATTTCGCTGCCGAAGTCACATAAACCCTGCCATTGCAGATTTTTCATTACCATTCCACTCTGAGCCATGCCAAACAGAAGCCTTATTCATGGCACCACAAAATGCTATATTGCCCCTTCATGGCTATATGGATAATTAAACCTGCGTATACCTTCATAAATCACGTATTTATTCCGTACTTATTTGTCTTTTTACTCAGAATAAAAGAGTCTAATTAATCTGAAGGAAAATTAATCTTGGTGGGCTTCTACTTAATGTATAGTATGTAATCTAGTTTAGGGTAATTAAGTTGTAAATCAGATCGGCTATAATCTAAAATAACAAATAAACAGTTTAAAAATAAGGGCTTTTTGATACGATAGCTTATTTTTGCTCTATATCAAGATTAAGTAAGTACACGATCGATATAAAAATTAAAAGTATTTTATCCAGGGCAGTAAAAAAATTCAACGTGCAGTTTATAGTACTTTGAGTTAAAATTAGTGCCTAGATGATATCAGAAGTACAGAGCGGGGCTATAATGAAACAAACTTTCATTCATAATAGGTCTTTTAATGTGTTCTTATAAAATGCTCATAAGGCTTTTACGAGGCATACGCCCGAGCGCTTTCAACTTTGCGCCAATAAAACAGACTTCTTTCAGACTCATTTCCAAGCGCTTGAACCTAGAAGCTATATTTTATATAGAAATCAGTAAATTTGTAACTTCTTTCACTTTAACTGAGCTCTAACCCTTCTGTATGGAGAATTCAGGAGAAATTCCTAACCGCTTCCAGATCCCAACTCAGCTGACATCAACTGATAAACTGAATTGAGACACCAAGTGTCCTAGGGTAAAATAATAGAATATAAAGTAATAGAAGAACTATATTTGCATTATAGTAAATTCGTTGTAAATACTTTATTTTACGATTCTATGATTCGTTTTAATGAAGCCACCCATTAAATATTTTACAACTGTTAATTAGCTACTAATTGTGAAATTTGCATAACATCGTTTGACTATAAAAGTGGTGGTTACTAGTCACTCGATACGCATCACTGGTTCATATTAAATTTACACGAATAAGTAACTATATGATGTTATTTTCATATTAGTGCAACGGTAGAGTTAAACATTCGTTTCTCATGCCGGAGTCGGTTGCAAGTAATTTTATTTTTTATTTTACAATAATGAATGATGAAATGATGACATGATGCAATCTCTTAAATTCCCTTAGTCACTACCCCGTTAAATACATGTACAGTTTTTTGAGTTTTTTTACCTATTCCACGTCAAATTTGCATAAGAAAACGCCCCAACTTTATCATTCTTCCTCGGAAGGCGATTGTGAGACTCCGATTCTCCTCACGAAGTAAGCTCATCCGAAACTTTAATTCCGCTCGCAATAAACAGTTTCGGAAACAATGCATAGTAAGTGAGCCGCTGAGCCACCCGTCCGTCGCTGTGTCAGTCGGGTTATAGTCTAGATAAATTTTACGACCCTCCCAACCTGCATCGCCCGTAAAAGCGGCTAAGGGAATTCAGACGAATGCGATTCTAGCTAATTTATTAAACCTTCCGTGTTAACAGCACGTATAAAATCCTACATCAGTTCTAAGATATTAGAAGTTTAAGATCAAAAATAGTCATTATTGTGCGAAAATCAATAATATTATTAACTCAATTTGAATAAGAAGTTTTATGTGGGTTGTTATGCTTTATTTTGTACCCCTGGGAACCCTGTGACCATTGTTAGTACCTAATTACATAAAAACCCGTTATTTTTAATAAACGCTTTATACAAATTTGCTTTGTAATATTTTGCAACTAAGTAAGAAATCAAATAAGAGGCTAAATCGATAAATGCGTCGTAAAAATCGTTATCATATGTGACGATATGTAAATGTGAATATAAAGAGATTCATTCTATGCATTCAAATCGTCTTTATTTTATATGATTTATGTCAAACATATAAAATAAGAAATCACAGTAGCAATCAATAAGTATTGTTTATTGATTGCTACTGTGATTTCGCCTTTTGTTTTTAGCCCTTTGTAGTTTCGGAGGCACACAGAATGAATGCTAGCTGCCATTCTTTCTTGTATTCTGTAGTATATCTATAAAGGACTAGGAGTCCCGGTTGCGAACAAGCAAATATGTTTTTTATCTTAACTGATGACTTGTCGGGAAGCATTAAACATTTTATATTTTATTAGGTTCTAGAAAATATCAGAACACATATCAGCTTATCAGGTTAACTATACGTTTACACCAAGATTCAACCGAAGTCCATATTAAGTTATAGGTTATTTTTCCGTTCATTTCAATCAAAATGGCATACCTTTAAAGACAAGGTCCTCCTGAGCACATTCGTGAGTTTAATTAAACCGGAACGCCAGCGCTTAACGCCGTCGCAGAAGACGGAAGGCTGCATTGTAAATTCCCTCAGCGTTTCAGTTTCATGGCTTTAGTTAGAAAACGCCGTTGGACTTTTATGGGCAATTTCGGTTCGGGCGCTTTGTTATACTGCCAATGCTTTTAAGGCTTGCACCTAGCTCCGGTAAACACATGTGCAGCTTTTACGATTAGTGAGTGGCTGCCTGCGAGCTGAGGTGAGATGCGAGGAGCAAGACTTACTGTCTCTGGACGGTTCTTTCTTTCTCTTAAAAGTTGCATGCTAATTTTACAGTGACAGGTTGATAATTTATTAATTTTCTAACTTCTTACATTTATTCAGATTTAAGAATGGTTGTTCTTAAATTTAGTTTTATTTTTGCGTAAAGGCTGAACATTCTATACAAAAAAATGTATTGTATGAATTTGACGCAATTAAATTAAATTACTAAGTTACCAGACATCATTACGAAATTCAAAATCGAGTTTAAGATCTCGATATTAAAATTATCGTGAGTCTAGTCCAGAGATCATGATTCATTCAAGACTAATCTGTAGATCTCGAGGTGCATTCCCATACCTATTCTGTTTATGCACCACTTGCGCATTGAAAATATTGCGGCCAATGTTTACGGTGTTAAACTTTCAAATGAACTATCTGTCTTGCTGTGTCAGCAATCATACTGTAGGAGCTACTGGCAGTATAAGGTTGTTGCTGTACGCATTAACACGTTAATAATAATAATTGAGACACTTACACAAATTAAACAAGGCCCTTGGTAACTTCATTTAAGACTTGTGTTAAGGGTAACTAGTCAACGTATATTTAAGAAATAGTTGTATAAACAGACTTGAATGTACTCGTTATTAATTAATAAAGTAATAATTAATTAAGTATTATGACTTAGATATACTGTCATCGCATATACTCAATTTCAAGATGACTTCAGTAATTTAAGTAATTTACAAGGCTGTTTATGAATGACACCATAGACTATCACAGGTACCAACACGTCAAACGCCACTCACTTTTATCGCTGTCTGTTTAAAACGTGTCCGGAGCCCGTGGTCAATGTATTCGTGAGGTAGCAATCCGTATAAACCTGTACCACATTAGTAAGGTACGAGTTACCATGTTATGCAATATCCATTAGGGACGTACGACCCGCTGGCCCTTGAGGTCACGGCTCCAGGTAGGGTTGTCGGTACTTAAAAATGTATGAAATAAATGTTTAAAAAATACTAATGATGATGTATTGGAGCCTACATGTAAGGGCTATATTAATATTGTAAATAAATTCATTGACAAAGAACCGTACAAGTTTAGCGATAAGAATAGCCTGGAAATAGAGTTGAGCTCTCAAATTAAATATAATCGAGTGTGTTAAAAAGTTTTTGTTCGTAAGTAATTTAACCAGGAAAATAATAACCAAAGTAATATTAACTTGCAATACTTCTATAACCATTGATCAGAATTAATCTGAAATTAGCAATTAACTGAAAAATAAAAATATATCTTAATACAGCTGCTACAAACTATGTAATTAACAATTTTATTGCACCGCATAATAGACTGAATTTGATACTGAAATTGAATACTATGTCATAATGAATTAGCGGTCATGCAAAATAGTAACTTACAAGTACTATTGAAAAAAATAATATTCAACCCTAATACAAGCATGCTTTGTCATTCGAATTCTACAGAAGGCAAGAGAATAGCTGCCGGGAACATTGACGATATCGCGAAGATTAAATCCTTTAAATAACGACCCTGTGCTCAAAATAAAAAAAGTTTTCACTTTGTCGTCTCAACTATAGTGAATACAATCAAGGTCTTTATTTCGAGTTTTTATTAAGGCAGTATTTCCTGGACCCATTTTAGGTAAATTAAAAACTCTACGTTTTGGCTGTTCACTATGGTATCATAAGTCGTAATCAGTATCGAATTCATATTGAAACAGATTAGACATTGTTTCTTTGAATTTAAATGTTACTCAAATAGCGTATGTAATACGAATTGTAACAATGCTTTCAACATAAATGAAATAGTAAGTGATTGTTCGAATAAAATATGTAAATTATTTAAAGTTACTGTACTTTAATTTGTCCCGTGCCAATCTGTCATTTGAATAACTATGTATTTACTTGCTCCGTAACTAGTATAATAAGTAGCCGATTGGCATAAAACCTTTCCCTTGTAAATGAAATGATTCATCTTAGGATATAGATGAAAACGACATAATTATGTATATTATGGACCATAGACATTAAAGGGCATAATTGTTATTAAGATATTTATTACGTTTCTCTTTCTGGTGTGCAAAGATTTATAATTTTATGTGTTGTAAGGTCGCGAGTCAAAAGTTTCTTTTATACGAGTAAATTTGTTCAATATTTGACAAACGTGACTGAAGCTGATAGTTTACTTACATCCACCTGGAAGGACATAAAAAGAACATAATCCAGAATTTCTCGAAACCAACCTGATGGAATTCTAAGGTGTCAGTTACACTTGAGAGTGCGACGACTGCGATTGTTGGTTAAACAAGGGAGAGCGTTAAGTGTAGGCTCACACTTAATTAGCCACGCATACTCTTGAAAATAAATAAAAAGTCTCTGAGTACTTCATTTAAAAACGAACTATTATTGTTTTATTGAAAATTAATAGTGTCTGCTCAGTCATTTGTCTTATTATCAACTTATTTTACATCTGTTTTATTTACACCTTACACCCTTTTTGAACATAGATTAAGAGATTCAACCAATATGCTTTCTGATTCTAAATGACTTACTTCTATTACTTCTCCACTTGTTAGTTTCAAAGACATAGCTGGTACAAGTTGGAGCATCGATCATTCGAGATCCTATAAAATCGACACTTAACTCTGCCTTTACGGTAGCAAACTACTGGTTTATAGGCAATAAATTGAGATTTTATTTCAGATGTGATGAGTAGATAAAATTGTGCTACTACTACTTCTAATTTTTGTTACTTTTCATTCATAAAATTTCTTGCCCTTGTATCTCTCCTCATATAAACATAGTTTTTTGTAGCTTTCGTAACAAATGCATGTACATATTTTTCTTTGCATAAAATTCCTGCAAGAAATAAAGTTCACATTTTACTAATAATTGAGACCCCACTATTGTTAAATTCTATTATTGAGCATAGTTTACATGGATCTATTGGCTATAAACTAGACTTATTTCAGTGAGGCATGGCTCGCAGCTTTTGACTCGTTTGTACTTATCGTAAACGGCGCGTTATTCGGAAAGTCGATTTGTAGAACCAATCAAAGTATGTTATTGGTCAAAAAGTCACGTGCGGGCACTTCGCAGCACTAAACCTTACTCGTAAACTATCGATACACTTCTTGTTCGATTCTCGGTAAACTCAACTCGGAACTCGAAAAAGCTTGTAGGCAACAATGCCCATGCCTATATATGCTATATCCTTATTTACTAGTAGTACCAAGTACTACTTTTGTTACCTTTATACAAAAAGCGTTCTCTACTATTAACCCTTGCGGGGTAGTCAGGGGTTCACGTCGCAATTGCGATGGTAGTGATCCTATGGCCACCTCGAACCCAAGTGTTGACCAGATAGTCAGTACTCAATGTGACAGGTGGTCAAGCCATTTCACCATGTTCAAGCACTAACTATTTTTGTTCGCGGAATAGGTAGGTTTCCTTGTGATGTTTTCCCTCATGTATTCGATGCATTTCGCAAATATAATTTTATTGTGAAAATGTACATAGGCTTTTGAACCCTGTACCCACTGATATAGAGTCAAGCCTCAAACAACTGAGCTATGTCGAATTACCTTATCATACTTTACTTACCTTTTTTATACTTATATATTCCTATGGCTTTGGACGTTTTAGTATTGTGCTCTAAATGTTGCCAGGTATAAAATGTTAAGGTTATTTTTAATTACTATCATGCACCTGTAAATCGTATAGTTTTTAAATGACTATTTAAAACTATAGCCTAAAAGGATAGTAAGCCAAGGCGGCATCTAAAAAAGGACTTGGTTTAAGTACTTTGTTGATGCAAAAAAAAATTTCAAATAAGTTAAAGTAAAGTAAAATAAGAATTATTATGTCAAGTCAAATCGTCACACACTCACACAGTTATGAATGTTAATATATTACGCGTATGTGATAATAAAACACTTCTACACAATCTAAGTGTAAAATACTTTGTAAGAATATAATTAATACTAGACACTGCTTTTACGTAGATAGCAGTTTCTAATGACAATGCATAGTGAAGCCAGTTTTAAAATGTAAAATATTGTATTTTGTTCTTATAAACTTAAACCTTATAAAAAGTTACTGGGACCGCACTTTAAGCGTTGCCTGTACGTACTCGTAGTTAGCAACCGGCTTGGATTTTCTAGTGTTGAATTAATTTTCATGTACGACTGTGACGACTCATCGTCATTTTACTTTGATTTTGTATTATTGTAATGCGAAACTAATGAACTGCATTGGATTTTTACCTACTTGTAACATTCAAGCTAAGTTACTAAATTCATTCTGTTCTATTATTTAAATTTATATAACATTTATATAAATATTTGAACTCTAAAGAATAAAAAGTGGTCAATTCCTAGAACTAGGGACAATAATCAGCGCCTATTTTTAACAATGCAGTGCATCACTTGCCTCGTGATATAGTCTATTTGGCAAAAAATTCATGGACCATTAATATTTCACTCGTATTCTCCAATTTCAGATAGATTGATAGGTGGTTTTCATAGATCTTTGACTGTACCACAATGCAGAAGTAGTTATTCGTATTTCATATATAACCATGAAATTCATATATTTACGCCTCTACATCACTAACGGGTTAGGCAGAGTCTGTCGATCGCCAACTGAACGATCCTGACCAATCTTTCTTGCTTCACTCACACCCATTAACCTTCTCATACATGCTCTTCTGTTCTTCACAGTACGGACACACACCTTGAGATGAATATCTCCATTTTGATGTGTATAAGTGCATACATATTTATTACCTCCCAAAATCGCTTTTTTGATAGAATATCTTAAAAATAAAATCCCCTTGGACACGTCTTTATCTTTCATGGCGGGATTGTAATGGTATTCAACATGGGATATTGCAGATATTTTGGCAATGTATTTCACCTATAGTAAAACTGAATACTAGTTGTAACCTACTGACTTATACAGTGATGGTAATAAAAACTTAAACTAGCTACTACTAATGCTGGTTTATAATAACTTTTTACACATAATTCAGAGGACTTTTATTTAGATCGCGTAGTTTCCTAGTCTACTTGTTTGATATGACTAATATACGAGTACGATTTACATTAACAAATTACGCCGGAACGATAACCTCTACTCGATTGTGTTATTCAGATGACAAGGTGCATCCATTGTTAGTGCGTTTGATGTACTAGACATCAATCAAACATTTACTTCCCTCTGATATGCTAGAGTAATTATTTATACATAATCATATAACATTTGAGGTTCTATTTATGTAATATATTGTTTGTTTGGATATATGTATAATTTACTCTAGGTCAATTTTAAGATATTGCTATTGTTCTTTACGACTTATTGTAGGAGGCAACTGAGGGATTAAGGGTCAATGGAATTCCATCGGACGATAGGTTAGCAACCTGTCACCAATGTTCCATACGATATCACAACGCCAAAAAGTGACTTAGGAGATTTTATCGTCTCTGCTAGGTTCTTTAAACCGCGATTAATAAAAAAATATGTATTTACACTAAACTGGATGAAGAACTCCCTTGATCTTTAGGTATACTTAATCTTAATACTATTTAGCGATGTGAAAATGCTATGTAGTATATTCACAGTATAGAGAAAATCATATCTTTTTAAGTCAGATCCATATTTCATATGAACACTCAAGTAACGATCCATCCATTACAAGTTTTCTGTCACTCGAGTAATGCATCGATATAAAAATCGAAAACGGCAATGCCGGTGTAATCTTGATATAGGATTCGAAACCTGACCTTTGCTGAAAACCTGTTCAATACGCACGTGGTGTCAACCACCTGATAACAGGGTATTCAACACCATTTGTACATGATTGCCAGTCAGTCACGTACAAATTGTATACCATATACGGGGATTCATGATGTATTGAGTACCGTAAGAATGCCAACTAGCTGCTGTTCTTTTCGGATGTAATAGGAGGCGCAGAGAGGACTAGGGGTAAATAAATAAAATAATATTTGGACATGATTACACCAATTGAACTAGCCCCTTGGTAAGTACATTTAAGACTTGTGTTAAGGGTACTAGTCAACGTATATTTAAGAAATGTATACATATTATACAGGGTGGCGCATTCAAAACGGTCAGTATGGGAAAGTCTGAAACTATAAGAGATACGAAGATTAGTTCTTAGGAACCATGTCACCGATTTTGATAAAAAGAAAAACTGCATTCATACTTTCTTTGAAAAAACAACTGTATCCAGTACGGGAATCGAACCCGGGTGCTTTAAAAAAATAAATTGGCTCTTTTCACTTTTTCTTTTTAAATATCGATTGTGTAGGTCTTAAGCTGTAAATGTCTCTATGAAACATGGTGTCGAAAATGAATAAAATGCATTGTTTTGGCATTCTTTAGTGTATCATAGTAGTTTACATACACCGTAACAATATTCAACAGACATGTAAAATTGTCACTATTGCATTTTTGTAGTTTTGTACTTCCTTACTTGTTACATACACCATATCATGTGGCATTAGCATTGCATTAATCATTTAAGGAGGTTTTGTTATCTACAGTAGTCAAAAACTAACAATGTATTGAAAACTCCACTTAAAGTGACGTGTTAAACCATATTAGAAAATTTCTTGTGGGATTACGTTAAGGATGAATTTTACAAAACAAGCTATGACACCATTGAAGACCTAAAAGTAGCAATAAAGTCAATTGTAAGGCAAATTAACCACATGAAAATACAAATTCAATAGTAAGATCGTTACCTAAACGTGTTGAATATTGTATTGAAAACAACGGTGGTCACTTAGAAAACCTACTATGATAAACTAAAGTATGCCAAAACAATGCATTTTATTTATTTTCGACGCCATGTTTCACAGAGACATTTACAGTTTAAGACCTACACAATCGATATTTAAAAAGAAAAAGTGAAAAGGACAAGTTTATTTATTCAAAGCACCCGGGTTCGATTCCCGTACTGGATACAGTTGTTTTTTCAAAGAAAGTATGAATGCAGTTTTTCTTTTTATCAAAATCGGTGACATGGTTCCTAAGAACAAATCTTCGTATCTCTTATAGTTTCAGACTTTCCCATACTGACCGTTTTGAATGCGCCACCCTGTATATATAGATAAATACATATATAGCATATATAATCAACAACCAGACTGGAAAGCAAAAGAAAAGCGTAGTTCTTAACTCTGCCTCCACTGGGAATCGAACCCGGGACCTCACGATAGCGTTCAGGTGGTTAACCAACCGTGCCACGGAGGTCGTCAAAAGTAATTTAATATGCTATTGAATACCACGACCTTTTTGAAATAACTAATTACATATTTAATATTAAGGCAGAGTACCAATCTTTTCTTCTTCTCTTGATCTTGACGAATCTATGTTGCCCCACTCACACCCATACATCTGCTCATGCATATGTACTTTTCTATTAAAACATACGCTTCACGACTTGTGTATACATACTCCCTTTTTTATTATGGCGGGGTAGTCAGAGGCTTGAGTGCCCATCTCCGAAATTTCGAAGGATGTTAGGTATGGGTCATTCAAAGCCCGCGTATCACTAGATAGACAGCACCCAACGTGTGATAGTGAACCGTATCGCCGTACATAGGCACTGACTATTACCTATCCTGAGGGACAGGCAGGTTTCCTCACGATGCTTACCCTTTATTTAATTATGTATTTTTATATTCTTCTCGCTATATACATCCGCCTCCAGAATACATTGACGTCCCTTAATCGCTATCAAAGTGGACAGAACTTCAAAGATATAATATCTCCTAGGTCAATTTTAAGGATGAATATTACGATTGCGATGTCATAATCGTACATTCGTGACAGGTTGATAGCACATCGCCCCATAGATTCATTGTTCATTAATAGATTCTATTTACCCTAGTCTTTAAACACCTTCTACGTCATGTCGGTAAGAACGGCCGCGAGTTAGCATTATTTTTACGCCCTAGACTAGCATAGGACTACAGAATAACACCCTGAGAAAAATTTATCTATGAAATAATTACTTCATTCATCATCGTTTGATTCGAAGCTCCATTACCAACTGCATCACTCTCATTCATCTAATCCTATCAAACACTTTCTTAATCACGGCCTATACAAACATAGTAATGGCCTTAGCTCCGTTCGAGTCTTGCCGAAGCACAACATAGTTGCAGACAAGCAATTGTTCAGCTGTCTGTCAATGCCAAGGTCACTCCAACTGTGTTGCATCGGTTTTTGACCTGTTATAATGCGTTACGTAATCACTTGCTTCTGATTACTTTCGTTCTTTTTCTCACGCTTTCCTTGATACGTTTGTTTTGTAGTATTGTTTTGTAGATGGCGCTACGAGTAAATAGCGTAGCGTACTTTGATAGTGGTGTATTGTCAAACAATTTGGTATAGAAGGTTAAGATACTGATTTAACAGCTCTGAGACATTTTAGGTTACAATGAAAGTAATCATATAGTTATATATAACTAAAGGTTACATTGAAAATAATATCTTACTTATAACTTAGCTGTATCTTGTGAATAATGCACTATACAATACTCGTATACATGTCATTCCTTTAAGTTTTGAATAGGAAAGTTTGTATGACGATGGATGCAATTGTTAGTTGTATCCGGCCTTGCACTCTGTAAGTAAATCAGTACTGAAATCAGCTGCGTGTATTTATTTCCTTTAGGACTTACCTACTTGGGTCTCTGCCAAGTATTGAAGCGGCGCATACGCGGCTGACTGTTATCGGCTAATATATTAGATAACGCATTACAATGAGAATGTGTTTTATACAGCTCTTAGCTATATTGAAGTTGAAATTACACATTGTACTAATTGCTTATTTTACATAATACACAATGTTTTTAAGGTATGAAGAGAAATGTAAAAAACACTATAAAAAGGTATGAAAGAGTAATGTAAACAAAATGACGTGTTTACTATTAGAATACTATCCATATAAAAATAGGGTTAATATTACTCCTACCCTGTTCAATTCATGAAATAGATGCAGTTGATAATTATATTATAAGTAGTAAAAATAACAACATTGCCTGTGAGTTTGCATAAATATTTAATGTAAATGTAGTAATATATTGAATACAACAGAGTGGAAGTTTAATTAAACATAAACAATGTGAGGAAGTACGACTGCATAAACGAAGTATTTATTGAATCGTATTTATTGTACATAAATAACACTATTTTATGTCTATTATATGTAATTATGTATAGAGTTTCTAATATTTAATCTTAGCAGCTGCAATTAGCTAATTTGATTAAAGTTTGTGTGTTTGTATATTGAATTGAATTTAAATTATCAGTAATTATGTATTTAGAAATTGCGCTCTTTTTTCAGTGATACTATTCAATCTTCTTGTACCGAAGAATAACGATCCATATCGTAAAATACATACACAAAAAACTATTCAATCTAAATTCTACTACCTGTCTACCTTTTAAACAGATCTAAACCCTTCAACGTGTATTAGTTACATAATTTGAATCTGAAACGTTTTGTTTGCATATCTTATAAGACCAGTTTCAATTGCACATTGACACAGACCAAGATAGCATTGACTGCACATGCTGAATAAATAGAAACTCAATGTGCTAATTTACGTAACAGGCCCTGATCGAGCGAGAGGCGGCTTTGCTTCCACTACGAGCGTAAAAAGTTATATGGGTGCACTGACAGAACAAATATTATATGAGACTTTGTGTTCTAATTTATATATGTTAATTAAATTACATAGTAATGTAGTTGTACGAAAAAACACGAACACTAACAATCTGGAGCACTATTGTTATTTATTGTTTACTAAAGTTACGGATAAGATCAGAGGGAAAATCGGATTTAAACACTACAAAATATATCTTTTTTAAATTTCCTAAAACTTATATTCTTTAGCTCAAAATCCGAATAACATCTTCACATCATTTTCCATAAAATTATGAAATCAAAACGTACATTCTATAATTTTACACAACGTTTCAAGAGTTTCGTTTTGTGATACAGAACAGATAATGTAACAAACAAACAGTCCGTGTAATCTAGATTGTGCATTGCCTAGTAGGTACAAGCAAATGGCAGTAAGTATTATGCATTTGAGACAGAGTTGTCGAGATAAAATTGTCACTTAAACGCATAGTAACACGATAGAGCGTTACACGTGGATGCAATGGCCTTACCAGTGTAACTCAATGCTACGTTTTACGACTATTATACGTACTGTTTATTGATTTACTTTCTTGTTCACGCAGTTTATTATGTGCATAATTTACGTCACGTCCGTTTCCCCGTACAGAGATCGTTTGAGGTTAATAAGGGATTAGGGGTCAATGGAAGCCATTCGGCAATGGGCTGGAAATCTGTCACTATTGTTGCAACATGACATCACAACCCCAATTTTTATTCCTATTGAAAATGAAATACTATTTTGTATCTGAGGCTCTCTCCACCCCGAAAGCGATTAAAGGAAGTTTTTTCCATGTTAGTATGTCTTTTACACTTATTAATGATTTGTTATAAATATGTTCCTATAAACTCTTAAGTCGTCTTTTAACATAAATTGACAATGAGGTTTGAGGGATATATGAGTATATGCGATTATTACGCATATACGAACATATTTTAATGATTATTTACGTTAATATCCATGATTTTGGTACATCAAATGCTTATTGTACAAAAAAAGAGTTAAATATAAGTAATATCACCAATTATGTTACCCTTCGAGAACAATTTTACAATAAGTATGTGCTATCAACCACTGTCGTTATTTGTCAGAGCACGATTAAAGGCGCTATCACGATGAGTAAACTCGACAGTTGATTCTCGATTGACATGCAGCCTTATCAGTCGTTCTTGAACCAACCTATCAAAGGCTCGCGTGACCTGCGGCTAGCTATACGTTTATAAACTCCACTTTACTCGAGTCATAGCGGTTTTTATGTCTATGTCAAAGGCTAGTTTTTTTATATGAGTAATAATGATGTGAAACAAGAACTGAATATAGTCGTCGATAAATGCTCGCGATATATATCGATAATATATTACGGCTTTCAGAGCAAATTATTGTGATGTAAAGATGGAATTCGTTCTTACAGTAATATTAGTTGCCGTTTACACAATACCAAATTTAACCATTCATTTTTCTTTTTCGTACATTATTAAGTACCTGAGGAGATACATCAGTAAACAAAGAAAATATTTGTAAGGTTAAGTTGTAACACGATTAGTTTGTGTAAAGTGTATACAGTATACAAAACTAGGAAGAGGATTACTTGATTCCTTGTTTACGACACTAAGCAATTCTTCAAACAAGAAAATCCTCTTGGTATTAAACGCGACTGTATTCACAGTAATCTACATTGTTCTTTAAAAACTCTAATATTGCTCATGATACGTTCCAATAAAAAAATATTATTTCCTTTAAAAACGAAATTATTTTCGACGTACTTTGTTTAAATATGGCATCTCAAAGCCAGCCTAAGCTTAAGCGCTACGCTAAAACAAAATCACAGTGTATTTATTGGTGACCATTGAATACAAGAATGGATCTTGCAAGTACCTAAATGTTTTCAATGTAAAAGATAAATTAAGCTTCCTTTGAAAATAAGAACGGAGGAGTATCTTGTCTAAATAGTTGATATTTGAACATTTTTTTAAAATTTTTAAAGTGCCCTAATACATATTCTCGTAACCTATTAATCAGTATCCGAGTATCTGGTCCATAAGTACATGCAACAGTAGCAGCTTTGTTCCCCTGGCGGCAGCGATAAGAACTAACGAGCGTTTAACAACAAAATGACTTAATTTGTGGAATAACGCCCCTTTGTACAATTAATTACATTGTATTCTGTGGTTTCATTCATAAGAAAATTCGCGAAATGGGTTAATTATGAATGGACTGATAGTGAGGTACAAGATAACAGAGTCGACAATGAACGACCGATTTAGTTGCTAGGTTTGTTAAATAAATATTAATTTGAAATATTTATGACTGTTCAAATTAATATTTATGTATAAAAAAATAGACAATAAATAATTTGGAATATTCACTACGCAGAACCTTTTCCATTTCTCACGTCTAGTTGAATTTTACAAAACTTGCCCAGTTATCACTAACTAAATGAAATACAATATTTCAGCCGATCTGGAAACTAGTCTCAACTTATGAGTTTACTAAGCAGTAGTCATGCCAATGCCAAAACAATACGATTTAATTTTATTAATTAGATTAGGTGACACGAAATTGAGTTCTTTCTAGTTTCTTTAGAATTCGTGAGCAAATCTCAATTGCAGACGTTTTGCATGAGATATTCCAATTGGAATTGATTGGCTACTTATTAATATCGGTCACGGGCAATCAGTTTGATTACTTGCTAATTATGACTATTAAATTCGTTGAATCGATCTCATTCATTTAAATAAATAAGCTGCATACAAATATAACTGTACTTTTTTATTAGTGTTCCATAAGTTCCACGCTGTTGCAGTGAGAAGTTAGAAGATATTTGTCAGGTTTGTTCGATAGTCTCTACCTATAGTCAGGGAAGTAGAGACGTGAATATATGTATATAGGTTCTCAGCTAGACTCTTTAATGAATAAAATGTAACCAGTCGTTTCTTCCAGTCATATTGTCGAAGGACGCGATATCCTTTCCTCCCGCCTTAGGAAGTTACGGATGTAAATGTAAACATTATATAACCATAAAGTTCCTAGAATTTTTCAATTCATGTGAGTCGATTATGTTGTGGGCGAATAAATATAAAAGTTTAACTCCAATTTGTAACCACATATTACAGTAATGATATGGTAAGTTACAAAGCAAACATTTTTACAACTGACACAGTAATTACGTCTTTATGTTGCTAAGGCGAGTCGGTTCACGTGAGGAAACGTTAATTTCGGTTAAATTACGCGTGACGATTTGCATAAATCGTCTTACGTAAAAGTTCTGCGTAGGTACTTTACCTTCTTTTTCAATTACTTCTAGGAGTATTAAAGTAAAAGTAAAATCAAAAAATATACATTTAAGTCAGATAAAATCATATTTCAATGAAACGTTTATTTTTGCTACTCTTTACTTTTGAATAATTGATTGTAAATATACATAATTCAGAAATTGTATTATGTATTTTAATTATAGGTAAATTAAAAGCCACACTAATCTGTACTTTATCAAACCAAAGGAATGCAAATAACATCTTGATAATGCATTCGCCTTTTTTATTAATTAAGGAATATCTAATAAAATTATTTCTTTCTAAAGGTGATCGAAGCACTGTTAACAATAAATGTACATGGAAATTTCGTTCTTGTCGTGTTAATAACCGTTTAAATGAAATAGTAATCACAATGAACTTAAATGTTTAAAAGCTATACAAATCTTCTCAGGCAGCATATTACACAGAACTTGACGGACCTAATATTCAGTCTTGTTATTATATTAATACGAAGAATTGGTGACAAGTGGTTAGTCGGGTGCCCATACTTTTCGCTCACCCTGTCGCCAAGTAAGGCAGCTGTAAGTGTTATGTTTACGTCCCAGCTAGCGGAGTACTATAATTTAGTATGTTATGATCATTAAAATTGCAAATACTGCTTCAAACATTAATGTTGTGGTGTTTATTCATGAATAGCGTCTATTTCTATCTTTACACGCGAATTTATGTATAAAACCCCACGTGGTGAGTTCATATAGTGCGGTCTCAACAACATCAATTGTGTAATCAATGTCTGTAATCAATCCGTAGACTTTCCATTGACCGGACCGTTATAAGAGGGCGTTCGATACACTTGATTGCGAATGACAACAACTATACTTGGCAAACTATGCAATTCATATTCAAGTGTCACCATCATGCTATTTCATCGTAAGTCAAGTGTACAATGCAAAGGAAAATTCACGCTATGATTAATTAATCAATGTTGAAAATGCCATCAACAAAGCCATTCACGGTGTATTTATTAACTTACATTAAAAACCAAAGATAGTATACAACATTAACCTAGGAAACTATTTCACCTTAGTAAATAAATTAAAACAGAACAACAATTTTAATTAAAAAAAAATTTTTCCCATCGGCTTGTGAAAACTCATTACTTTTCTTTTAAGCTCTTGTATTTACTGTTTTATTCTTTATGTGGTTGAGATATTTGATTTATCTTCATCTAGATCAGAACAAAATGGTCTGTATGTTGATGAAATAGTTAATTTCAATTGATTTTTCATTGTTTGTCTCGTTACGAAGGACATTGTGACAATCTAGCTAGGTCCCATGACAAGTCCGTGAATATATAATTTTAAACTAGCAAAAGTTAAATTTATATTGGCTTCAGTTACTATGGCGCGCAGTGTAGACCATTTATCAGTTCAACAAAAAGATTATTAAACCATTCTATTCTATCACATCCATTACATTAGGCAGCTAGCAGAATTAGTTCGTGAATAGAACTGTATTGTAATAGTCCTTTTGCAGGAGCAAACTATTATCTATACTCTCTGCATAAAGTACGATAATTTAGATTAGATATTAGGTAATATTGTACTATCTAGCTACTTCAGACAAAACACGATCACGAGAATTTTGTTTTCGTTTATTATTTATCAACAATATTTTGTTAATCTTTTCGTAAATCAAGTATCAGTTTATATACATGTATTTTGCCAAATTAAGCCATTTATCATTGACTTTGGAATATTATGGGCTGCACATTTGCATTCCAATATAAATAGCAAGGCAGTTCTTAAAATAGAAACGGGAATTACTAATATTACTTACGAGTACGTGCAACGTATGTACCGCGACCTCAGTTTTGTTTCGACGCCTTTATAATTTACTTAGTAACAGTATATTTTTACTTAATAACTAAACGTGTTTTTGTTGTTTGTGCTACTGTTGTACCGGATTTTATTTATAATTTATAAGAAGTCAATAATAAATTGTAGTAATTAATATTAGGTTCAAAATAAAAACACCCTTTAAATATAGAGTATTTCATTGACAGAGTTACGAGCAAAAAAAGTATGTATATATTATTACATTTAGCTATGAATCTATGAAAAATTAAGTATGTCGTGATAATATTTGAAATTGTACTGTTTTAAAATATGGGGATTGTGCGATTGAGCATCCAAATAATGTTGAAATAAAAACGGCATGTAATTTTATATAATATAAGTACTGCATAAAAACTAATTTCAAGGATCAAAAAAATCACAGCATAATGATAACAATTACAATATCTATATTATATTTTTAGAGCATGTTAACTATTATTAAGGGAATTTTTTAAAAGATATAGATTCTAACGCAGTTTAATCTTTTTTCATTTACTAATTGATTGCGCCCTAAAATCTCATGAGTCCATTTTATAACTCTATATTTGCTGTTTAATATTATGTCGTGGGTTTTAATTCATTTGCTATCCATTGGTAAATAGGCTCGAAATCAATTATTATATTTACTATGTATACAAATTCAGGGCTATATCATGTTAGTTCATATCCATATATGATTATTTGCTCATTAACTGTGGCGTTTAATTAAAAATTAAGAGCTTTATTATTCATATATATTATGCATGCCATTTTGATTAAAGCTATACAAATGTGATATTGCTAATGTTAATTAGTAGTGGTATATGTAAAACTAGATTATTTTAGATAAGAATTTAAAATATATTGTAATTTATAATAAGTATTTGTAATAATATAATATAATTGCATAGTGTTCCTATTCATCCATATCCTTTCCTTGCAAGCGAACATAAAGCCATGCGAATTTGCTGCTGAACTGCCGGCCCAATTAGAATAGATTACTGACCCTGCCTCAACTTCCAGCCAACTGGTTCTGCACGCACTGGCGTCAGCACCGACGGACTCCGTACTCCCTGCTGGACACTTACTCCATCTGCTGCTCGCTGAACTACGCGATGATGGCGCCGGAGTACAACCACCACCTGCTTCCGTTGCAGCTGACCACGCACCAGCCGCGGCATGTCACCCCTCCGCCCGCGCATTTGTAGCACAGGGCCCCCTCCGCGTTGCCTAACGTGAGTACTACTATAAGGTTAATAGGCTATTCGCTTTAAGTAAATAGTGACGTCATCATGTCCCCATCATTTAACCAATCAGATCTTATAAGGATTGTCTTCTATTGGTCAATGTGACTTGTTTTCTCATTGACTTACGTCTCATTGGTCAGTTGAGCATCTGTATATCATGACGTCACTATTTACTTAACGTGAATAGACTGTAGTACATATTTTTACATACATACATATTTATACGTTCTTGTCCTTTGGCACAGTGAACTGCGCTTTGGAGACAGGTAAAAGCTCCCAGGTCACTATTTAGCATGAATGTTGGGGTTGTGATGTTATGTTGACATTTGGTTTATATATTTATGAAAACTTGAACGGTATACATAAAATAAGTCGTCGTTGCGCCTGGAAAAACCGATAAACATTTTTTTAACGAAATTGACCTTTTTACACTTTTAAAGTAAACTCGATACGCCCGTCATGCCTGTGAAACCCGTTTTT
Source organism: Leucoptera coffeella (assembly GCA_030578115.1). Taxonomy (NCBI): domain Eukaryota; kingdom Metazoa; phylum Arthropoda; class Insecta; order Lepidoptera; family Lyonetiidae; genus Leucoptera; species Leucoptera coffeella. The sequence continues at coordinate 43,971 of JAMBLF010001030.1, forward strand.
TGATATCTCAAAAGAATAAGAAAATAGCTTTTTCCGCTATGTATCGTTCAAACAAAAATCCGCGTATTAAACCGCTTTGTGTTTTAGTAACACAAAGCGGTTTTTCCATTTCGACCTCTGCGAAGTACTGCCACGCTGCGTTGCGCGCGCGTTTGCACATAGCGGAATATCAATCTTGCGCCGGGTATGATTTGGTTTGTTTTTGTCATGAAATAATTAATATTTAGCATAGCAATCTTACGTAATAACTGATAAAAACATGTTGCACCTGTATTACACAAAGCAGTAGTAAGTATGTTGATTATAATAAGCATTTAAGTTTAAATAATTAAACATAACTTTAAACCACATGGGAATTTCATCAGTTGGTTCTGTTGTAGTCACTTAATGTGATTTTAATAGATAAAAAGGGGTCTAGGTAGATTGATACGTACCTACACATGATCTATATTGTATCCAATGCATGTTGGTTGGAAAATAGCTCTGTGTTCGTACTTACGAATAACCACTCTATCCCTATACCATAAAACAATATAGGTCCGCAATGAAACATAAAGTAATGATCAATTAACGAAATAGGTGCCACTTAGGTCATCTTAGGTCCCATGAGTTTAACCGCCAGCTGTGTCTTGCCTTCGTGGACTACGAGAAGGCCTTCGGCTCGGTCGAGATCTGGGCTGTTCTGGAATCACTGCAGCGATGCCAGATCGGTTGGCGATATGTGCAGGTGCTGAGGAGCCTATATAGTATGGCAACGAATCTTCGCTTCGCTGATGACATAGTCATAATGGTGGAGTCACTGCAGGATTTGCAGAGAATGCTGCACAGTTTAAACACTGCCTCACGGTCAGTCGGTCTCCGGATGAACTTGGACAAGACTAAGGTCATGTTCAATGAACTTGTGGTCCCGGAGCCGATTACGATCAGTGGAGAGGCGCTTGAAGCTGTCCAGGAATATGTCTACCTGGGACAAGTATTGCAATTGGGTAGGGACAGTTTCAAGCGGGAGATTTCCAGAAGAGTGCAGCTTGGCTGGGCAGCATTTGGGAAGTTGCGTCATATCTTCTCGTCGCCCTACCGCAGTGCCTGAAGACCAGGGTTTATAACCAGTGTGTCCTACTCGTAGTGACATACGGGGCCGAGACGTGGAACATGACAGTCGGGCTAGCCCACCCTCAGCGAGCAATGGAGCGTTTAACGCTGGGTATCTCGTTAAGGGACAGAGTCCTTAACGAGACTATCCGGTAAAGAACCAAAGTGAGTGACATAGTCTATCGCTGTTGTAAGCTGAAGTGGCAGTGGGCCGAAGAAAGAAAGATAAACCAAACTCTCCAATTATTTGGGAAGTCCTACAAAAGTGGTACTAAAAAGATTATCCCTGAAAGAGTTATGCAAAGTGTTCCTTGTCAACATCGAGCTGTAGCGAATAAAACAAGCCCGCAAAGATGTTTTTGATTACTTTTGGTCTCTTTCTTCAGGGGAAGCTAAATAATAAGAACTAATAATAAATACTCTTATATAACTGGTCTAGTCAAATTGAGAAACATCCACAAACAGCGCAAAGTATCGGAATCTTCTGAAAAACTACACTTCAGAGACAGCAGAATGGGATAGACCGCCACTGCCACTTCAGCTTACAACAGCGATAGACTATGTCACTCACTTTGGTTCTTTGCCGGATAGTCTCGTTAAGGACTCTGTCCTTTAACGAGATACCCAGCGTTGAACGCTCTATTGCTCGCTGAGGGTGGGCTAGCCCGACTGTCACCTTTCACGACCCTTGCGGTAGTTAGAGGTTCAGGTATTCATCTCCGCAATCACGGAGGTAGTAATTCTATGGCTACCTCGAATCCAGGTGGTGACCAGACAGTTAGTACTCAATGTGACAGGTAGTATTCCATAAAGTCTCCAGTTTAAAAGCACTATTACCTGTTCGGGGAACAGATAGGTTTCCTCACGATGTTTTCCCTCACCGTAGTATTCGATGCATTTAATAAAAGTGTTTTTATTACGAAACTTCATTTCCATTGTAACGGTGTACAAGCGGGTTTTGAACCCTGTACCCTCTGATACAGACTCAAGTCTTCGGCCTAATCCAAACTAAGAAAAGATGATATCAACAAAATGTTAAAGCAAACTATAGTGACAGAGCAAACAATGCTAAGAAAGCATTGTAATCTGCTTCAGTAAATAAATGGCTAAACGAACTTGCGAAGGTCCCAAGTCATTATAGTCGTTCAAGTAGTTTACGGATTTACGTAGATGATGCCCTACAGTCCTATTCCAAAATACATAAAGAGTATTTAAAATGGTGCCAGGAAAAAGATTTACCGTCCGTCGAAAGTTTTGTTTATATAAATATGCTATCCTTTTATCTTTGTTTTTTTTCATTACCGCTTAGTTTAAACTACGGATATCTGTAAAACGGATATTACTGTGATTAATTTTACTTATACGTACGTTAATTACTAGCTAACTTAACACTACATCATTTCATTACCTTGATTTTGTAATTTTATTCATGGGGTAGGGAAAAAGTGGAGAAAAGGGCATATACTAAAGATATCATATACCCTACGGTGTCATATCCCGTATCTATAAGGTTAATTTGGAGTATGGAGATGACGATCAGCGACGTTTTTGAAGGTGAGTCCTGATGTAAAACAGAATTTCGGAGCTACCGTTATAGGGGAAACGCCGCTATGTGTCTGAGTAGGATCATTATATTTCCTAATTCAGCATTATAAAGTCACTGGAAAAACCGCTTTGTATTGAAAAATCACATAGCGGATTTTAACGACCCAAAAATAAACAGTTATGTGTCAAAATTAAAGAAAAAAAATTCTGCTTCCTAAAATAAAGTCATATAACGAACAAATTATATTACAACAGATCCATATTACCTTATTTTAATTTTGTGCATCCTCAGTTTTTGACTTAAGGGTCTTAGTTACATAAAAAACAGTTTTTTGTCTCTCCTGAAAAGTTACGATTTTGTCTTTATCGGTTTTTCCAGGCGCAACGACGAAGTCTTACATCATTTATAAACCACAGTACATACATACAAACAACTATATCTTGAATATAGATCTAACAGGAGATTCTACCATGGCTCTATTTCCAATGAACTTTGGTTATCCTATTATAGTAGAATTTTTAAGTTGGTAATATTGTGTATAGCGTTACTTGGCTAAACAAGATTTTTATCATAGTTTTAAGAAATTCGCGATTTATACTTTATGTCAGTCTGCCCGTGACCATGGCTGTTGCAACCTAGCCGAAACGTCGGGTTAATAAAGGTAACTTTATTACATAAAAACATACGCGATAAGTCCCGTTAGTTATTAATCATGAAGATTTAATCATGATGGACGTATAAACTCATCACAATTGTAGCAAACCGTAATTTCGTTATGTTGCACGCGTCGGCTTAGAGAGTTTATTAAAGTAATAGTATTCGATTGGAAAATGTTACAATGTTATTAATGAGGTTATTTATTATGATTAAGCTCAGTCCTTTGAAACCCACCCTAAAAGGAAATAGAAAGGATGCTTGCTAACAAATCAATTTCTTTGTTTTTTAATACATAAACACAGCATTAAAAACTGGAGGATATGTGAAACCGCTTTGAGCCCGTAGGTGGTGTTAAAATTAAGACATGCAATCCCTCGTCCTCACATAACGTCTAGGGTTGCCAGCAATAGTAACATACAATCAGGTCAAATTATATAATGAACTCAGTACATTCATTGAAAGCGAAACTTTTTACTGACATTGGTTATTTCTTAATGTTATACCGTAGGTAAATAGGATCATTTATCAGATTTTTTAATAATGACCCTCCAATGGGGGTTAAAAAACCTTTTTATATTGCTTTAGGCATTATTTTTTTATGTGTTATTTTAACCTGTTACGCTGTAACGATATCTTTAAAAGCATTCTATAAGTAGTTGCCTTTTTATATTGCATTTTAATAACAAAATATAAACGCGTTCACGATCATATACCCTTACGGGGTAGTCAGAGGCTCAGGTGTCCATCTCCGCATTAGCGAACGTAGTAATTCCATTGAGCAGATAGTTACAATAGTACTCAATGTGACAGGTGGTAAGCCATGTCACCATTTACAAGCACTAACTATTACCTGTTCGTGGAACAGTGAGGTTTCCTCATGATATTTTCCCTCATCGTAGTATTCGACGCATTTCGTAAATGTATTTAATAACCCGGGGTTGTTTTCGCATATAGAAATAAAAATCAATTAAATTATTTATCTGAGGATTCGGCAACCCTATGGCCTGACGTCAGTTTAGGTTACTTCTATGTCGTTGTGTGTGATGTGCAGTCCGCCGCAAAATTCGCCAAAAAGACGAGGCCGAGAGACGTGTAAAAAATATCACTTCAACCCTCTTCAATAAGTTTTTTGTTCCTATAAATTGAGCAAATAGCAAGATTATTATATTGTCTTGTTGCAAAAATTAACTAAACCTAAAGTATAATATCTATATTAAGTAAAATGTTCATATTATCAAAGCTCGTATATGTAGTCCAATAAACGGAATAACTAATAATGTCTTTTAAAAAGGCATTAAGGAGAATCATTTGATTTAAAAATTGATACCTAATAATTTTCATACTAAACAACTGTTCAATTTTTTTCCGAAGTATGAGACTTTATACATCAAGAGATTTCAAAATCATAACAACTACTATTCTAGCCACAAATACCCTTAGCATAAATGAGTTAATCCCTTGAATAAATAAGCGAGTTCATTTCCTGTGAGCTCTAGCACAGACTTGGTTTCGATCTCAGGGAAAGCTCGTAAAAAAGTTTTTGTTACTAAAACGTCTGGTTAAGGTCGTAAAATGGGCTAGTAGCTCCCAGTTACTGCCAGAGAGATTAGGTGCCTCAGCCACGGGTTACGAGGGATATTGATACAGATATTGAATTGACACTGAAGAGAACCATGTCGGTCTTTATTTTAAATAGTGGTCATACCCGAATGCCTTTATTAGAATTATAAAATTCAATTATCATACGCCCGATGAGTATCACGCCTTACCCTTCAGAGACAAGAGATCATGAGACATTCGGGGAATTTGTTTCGATCCATAGTAACAACTTTGGATTATAATAATCGAAAGTTTACTTTAGTGAATTGTAACTACCTAACTACTGTAATAATTATCGTCCTTTTAACAACTTATATTTGTAACATGTTTTAGGTTTATCATGAATAGGTAGAAAGTTTCCACCTTCCACAGGAAAAATGTTTAAGAATCGTAGGATTTTTAACTCGTTAATTCATTCAGTATATAATATATTTAATCGGGACGTTTTCTTCAGATAAGGATTATCTGAAGTTGCCTTTAGTTTTTGTACTATATACATACTCGTACGTATACTGATCGACATAAGAATACTACGGTGAGGGAAAAACATCGTGAGGAAACCTACCTGCTCCCAGAACAGGTAATATTTAGTGCTTGTAAATGGCGACATGGGTGCCCACCTGTCACATTGAGTACTAACTATCTGGTTAACACGTGGGTTCGAGGTGGCCATAGAATTACTACCTCCGCAATTGCGGAGATGGACATCTGAACCTGTGACTACCCCGCAAGGGTTAATGGTCGTGAACGCGTACGTGTACGCGTTATAAATAATCCTAATTAAATTCTTCTGCATACCTACCTCTTTCTTTCAACGTATTGACAAAGGTCCCTTGTCAGTATGTCTTTGTGTTTATTGGTTTGTAAGTTTGTGGGTGACTGGTGCTCACCGACCTGCCCCAATGCTGAGGTCATTACGAAACAGGACGGTTCGGGGCGATCGTAAAATGATGTAAGGGATGGGGTGAGCGACTATCGATAAAAGAAAATTGAGATTTATTCAAAAAAAGAAGTGGAAACAAATTTATAGATACTAGTATGTTTGGTTTTTTTTTATATTTTTTTTTTATAAATATATTTTTTTATATTTATAGATACAACTCGGTTTGTTTGTTTGATATTATTTAGTATGTATACATATGAATTTAGATCGTAACTAGTTATCGTTTAAATAAAATTACTTATGTATTTCTTATACGTCTGTGATGGGTAATAAATAGTGATAATTTATAGTAATTAGCTATTCATTCAACATTTCTGACACAAGTCCGTTAGATTCGCACGCAAATGATATATTTGCTTAAGGGTCTGTTCTCTTTATGCTATTTTACTTTTGTGGCTCTATTTAATAAGGTAACACACGGATCTAATTATTATTTTATAATTAATATTCTATCATAAAAAAATATTTTATAGTTGTTATTCCGTCATCACAATTATTTTATGAGTGAACTAAATTTTCAAAGACACGTATTATACAATGTGCTATAATACTTGTGAATAAAGTAACTTATAATATTATTCGTAGAGAGGTGCCTTACTAATTAATAGTGCTTGCTTTGTAAGTTACTAATTATCATCATTTGTCGTAAGCATAAAACACATCATTATGCATAATATGTAAATAAATAATATGTCATTGTAGAATTATTGCTTTTGAAGGATACGTTTATTAAAAGGGTTAAGAAACACAGTTTGAAGTAGGCAATGATCACTTCTTTAATACTCTTTGAGTGTTGCAATAGAACACCTCCCGTGACGTTACGTTCTGATTCTCTGGCCATAAGCCACTGCCTCTGAATTTATGGTGCAGGCACACAAAACTGACATCCGTAATAGAAAACGGCCGTGTAATTGTCAATAAGGTAATATACGACCTGTACGTATTACAAGACATAAATTTCATTGATTTGCAACTCCTTGTCTGCACGGAAGTAATGATGCACTACAATCAGAATGAGTACTTTAGGTTCTCTGGAAAATTCTAGAAATAAATGTCAATCCGAACTCGTGCCATTACTATGAAATATTTATGTTTGCAAATGAACTTAACAGCCGCTCTTATCTTTAGTCTGTATATAGATTTCATTTTATTACATTCGATAGTTCCCAGCGGATTGAATAATTAGATATGTTTAAATCATTATAGATTGCGCTTTTATAGCGGGCAATGGAAATGCTCTGGCATTCAATTTTACGATCGCAATTTTTATTTCTGTTGCACGTATTTACAACTGAAGGCTTATAGTGTAATAATAATCTGCTATTAGTATCATGTTCACATTTACTGTAGTTTTAATGATACAAACATGCAGTTGGATATAAAACAAGGGCATAATGCATATATACTCACTACCTTACTACGTGTCATAAATCATAATATTATATACATACTTTTATTCCCAGAACTGACATTTGATCCATATTTGAAAATAAACTTTCAATAAAAAGGACTATAAATTTGTAGAATTAATGAATGCGGTAAAAGGTTTCCCTGATACCTCACTATCTTTATCGATAAAGGTTGGTCGTGTGCATCGCTTTCGCATCCCTATAGTGGAGCACATCGCATCGTCTGTGAGTCGTAAAACTTTTCGCGCGTAAACGTCAATTTCGTGCAAAGTTAGCAGATGCAGCGCTATATACGGTGCTCTTTACAATACCAACGTGTTATAAAAGTTAGCGATGGTACGCTAGATTGACATATTTATTGCGTATGTGGAATATTGCAGCTATACATATATATAGGTACTTTTTTTTTCATTATGCGAAATTAAATTTATTGTTCTGTGCTAGTATGGATTTCAATATGTAAACAGCTTATTTATATTGATTATGCTTGCTTACGGATAAAACTAAAAGCTGTCACGATTAAGATGATATTCTTAATAATTATGTAATTACATAATCATTTGATGATATAAAAACATATTGCTCTACAAATTGCTACTGTGCTATTCAATACTGTGATCAGAATTCTGTTAATATTTTTATTAGTATATTTATCGTATCTTTTACTGTCGCCTCATGCCTAGGTCTTAAAACGAATAATTTATGGCTATTAATGTTACTACTACGAGTTCAAGTAACGAGATATTAAAACCAGACCTCAGTTTACAACGCGACACAACAGGCTTAAATTAATCCCATATTTGAACTCGAAGCACTCATAAGTAATTCTAGAAATTATTTTAACGCCGCAGACATAAAACGCAAAGTTTTTACGATGTCCTGCGCTGCAGCAGCTCGCCTGCGAAATGCTATTTGGAAAATTAATAATGTAATCCGCAGCCGTACCTTCTACCGATATCGATATTTTGTATAGCCTTATTAAATGTCTACGGATCGTTTGGCTGGCTGAAGACTGACACCGTACATTATATTACAAACGAAAATTCAAATCTTGTGTCCAGTTCCTACCAATTTTGCTGTTATGTATGTAAAGAATTGGTTAGCTCGTTGTTATAATTAACATATTTAAGAATTAGTTAAGAGGCTTAATAGATCACTTTTTTGAGGTTCCTTAAGTTTTTCCAGTGCAAGATCAGACTGAAAATCATCAGACTAGAGGCCTTATCACATGAGCTCTTAAAGTGATGTTAACTTTTTTTATCAATTCAATATATAGTTTTGCTTCATTTCCCCGAACCGCTCTTCTTGTCTTACGCTAGCAGATGAAACAATGAATACAAAATTCTTCATAGAATTGCGCATAATATCGATAAGTTATAAAATCTAGATTGAATTCACAACACTATCTGTCTGGAGAGACCTAGGACCGCAGCGGATAGGTCTTCCATGATCGTAAAAAGACTCTTAAAATGAAGTCATAAAACATTGTCGGCGTATTTAAATTTATCTCCTTCGACGGTAGGGTTGAGAGGAGTCAACAGAAATGCACTGAAATAAGATTCAAGACAAAGACATTAACCGGTGTACGACAAATAAATATACATAGATCGGTAAAATTGTTAAAGTCAATTGTACATATACATACACTCTACATTCCGAACTGGATAGACAGAGACTCAATCGCTAGTTTGAACTACAAAGACCATTATATACGTAATTTAAAGAAAAAATTAAAGCACATATTTCAATCTATTTCAATGTTATGATATATATTTTGTTGGTATAGTTAGTATTGTCACCGTTTTAATCATGCGTTTAAAGTCTACATGCTGTTATTAAAATGCTACTATAAAATAATTATACATGGATATATTTGATCTGAGTGACTAAATAATTACTATTTAGTCACGAGTGATCGTGTTTAGTGGCGTACTCTTGGGAAGGCCTACGTCCAGCAGTGGACTGACATAGGCTGATTGATTGATCGATTGAGTGACTAAAGACGTTTTTAATCTTATTTAAATCATAAAGGGAAATTGATAAACTTACTGTACTTGTTAACTTTTAGGGTCGAAAGGAAATTACCAAATATGACTCCATACGACTATATGCTTTAAATTACTATTTTATTAGCGTTTTATTCTCAGATCGAAATTGGTGAATTGGTAAGACTGTTTTCATAGTAATACATAAAGGTGGAAATAATGGTTTTCAATCCCCGTGACCTAGGTGAGAATGCAAATTCGATTTAAAATCGAATAATATAGAAATTCGTGGAAGCTATGAACGATTTTCGAATCCAAGTTTTATGTGAAGTAATTTAATATTCTATCTATAATAAATCTACAACGTCGTTTAAGGTGACTCACGTTATTTGTGTTTTCTCAGTATTTTAGATTCCAATATTGCATTAAACTTATATACAGTTCTATGAAGAATGTTTCGATTAAATCAGAATCATAGTACTTATAAGTAATTTTATAGTACCTTATAATTAAATTTTAAAAATTTCGTATCTTTCTGCGCATAGCATATACTTATACATAACATAACACATACTAGAATTTTTGTAGATTTATAAGGGATTACCTGCTATCGTATCGTAGTCAAATATTTTCAATAGAGCTTCAGTTTCTCGTCATAAAGGATGTATCCTAAGTGAACTACTTCAGAATTGCGTAGTTGAAGACGCGCACAATATGTAAAGCAAAAAAATTTGATATTTTTGTTTTGATTTGATATGAATCTTTGACTATCCTGCAAAGTATTATTTAGTGTATGTTATGTTTGTGCTGTATAATACAACCTGTATAAAGTCTGAGCTTTTCCAATACGCCTCCGTTTCCTTACGAAGCGCATCCGAGAGCCATCAGTCCAAATTGTGATCGTAAACCAAACTAGTCTGCGACTTAGTTTTACGGGCTAACTGTTCATGGCTCAACTTTAAATTATATTGAGTTACGAACCCAGATACTTTAAGAGCTAAGACGTGCGCTTTGTTTCCTTTAAAAGTTCAGCTACGAAAGCGGATTGGAACTGATTGATTATTCGGGGGAATGAAAAACTGATCTATCGTTTTTTGTATATATATCTATACATCGATATTTATTTTTAATTTTTAAATCTCTTCCTATCTTGTTAGGGATGTAAAGGCAGGAATATATGTATGTATTATATATAATTACTAATTGAACTAATGGTGTTGGTTTTAGTAAGAATATTAACGCTGTAACGAATAATATATCTCAGTCTAAGTCTCAATACTGATGTACATGTATAGCTCAAAACTATTAGTTTAATTTACATATTTTTTTACTGCCCATGAATTTAAAATAATAGTAAATGAAATAGTATAGTAATATTTTTAACTAACTCAGTTAACTCACATAGATTGCGGGTGCGTGATTCTTTAACAAAATTTTGAGTATTTAAGGGGATAATCATATGGTGAAGTTCCCATGAGGTTAAATACCTTAACAGCTCACGCATTATCGTATTGTTCGAATACGATTAGCACCTGGGCTAATAATTACGTGGATGAGCGGTTTTCCGATATTGTTACACAAATGAGTTAATTCTTTCTTGAATATAAAGGTATTTTATTTTCTCACGTGTTTTGTAATTTTTAGGTTATTGGTTGAGTTATGTCCGAGATCATATGCTGAGTAATTTTCACAGGTTTATAAGTTGTATTTATTCTGAGAAGGAACTAGTACGTTCAAGTTGTGAATTAAGCTTTTATTCTATAATACTATACTATTCTAGTGGCTTATACCCAGTAATACACAGATCTATGCTTTTGAATAACCTAGCTAACTAAACTACTTATTCACCTTATAAAGAACGGCCTATTCTCATTCACGCAGATTTAGATAGATAGGGACTTGTCTTTATAATGACTTAGGGTACAATTTCAGAGCTGAGTAGTAACCGGGAGAGGCCGCATTGAAATCCGTTTGACGGCCGGAAGCGTCCCGTCAAAGGCTGGTTATTTGTAGTGTAGAGGAGGCATAACGCTCGCTCGCGTTTACGATTTGTCCCTTGTGCCGGCGCTCGTAAATCATAAGCGAAGTGTTCTTATTATAAATGAAACGTTGTTTGTAACGCTTTATGTGATCATTCCGGGACCTGGCTTTAGCGGGAACTGAGACTCGTTTCGTATTGTTCCTGAGTAGTTGACTTTTATAGTATTGTTTCAGCGATATTGGACGTTAAGGGCCCAGGAACGTAATGGCGTCGTTCACCTACGCGGTACTGTAATAAGGCAATATTATTTATTTTATTAGGCCTCGATCGTGTAAATATAATGTTTCCCAGTGTTTATTGATTGAGCTAGATACCAATAGTAGTAATAGCCTTTCTGTGTTTTATTACTATGAAATATAGTTTAACGCAATGTTAAAATTATAAAAAAACAACATTATTAATATTACATAGATTTACAATCACATCCCTTAATTTCTTTCGAGATGGTCAATTACTCGATAATGTTGTTTATAATATTCACTTGAAGAATAGGAATAATAATAATATTGTAAAAGGTTGCTAGACCAATGAGCCTTCCCAATGGCCACTAATATCCCATCGTTGACAGACACATAGTCAATTAAATATACAAAATATATAAAAGCTCTTGATGATATTGAAATTATAAATTAAAGTTCTGATGGCACTCTTTAGAAAGTTTGATCCCATTACCTCTAACAGTAACTAAAGTGGTTCCAACCTTCTAGGACATATGGGCGATGATAGCTGAAACAGAACTTTTATTTAGTGTGTGAGCATGGTTATTTCGTGAACGGATTACTGTTACGCTACAAACTAGTTATTGTTGTCTTCCAGAAGCTCTTTTGTGACGAACAAAAGACATTTGACTATTATATGCACGGATACCAGATGGGGAATTGGTGTCAGTCCATACACTAGCTTTAAACGGTACTTAGCACAATAGAGGCAGACACTTAACGATCTTCGACAGCCAATCTTCCTAATCCACTTAACAGCGCCAAAGCCATAGCGAAAGGCAAATCACCAAAGAATCGAGTAAACAGCCAGCGACATTGTGACAAACATTTTACGAGCTTACTAAAACCGTATTTAATAGTCATCGAACGAGCGTGACCAGTCCATAGGTAGGTCCCACACAAAATATCGCGAGGACATATTAAATCATACTATAAAACTGTTTTCAGTATCGATTGAGTTGTTTTTAATACGTCTTTAGGGCCGTGCTTAATCAGCCGTGTAGTTGTAAAAGCGACTTAGTTCTTTTGTTGTGAAGCACGTAAACTATAAAACGCCGAAATGATTGACAGCTGTGACTTCATAGCTAGTTCAGTTTATTATCGCCCCGGTCGCGGCACTAAGCGTTAGACACGAGGTGCTCAGATAAAATGAACGGCTGTTCTTTGTAGTTGGCATACTTGGTTTTATCTAGTGCCTTTGTCACAGCTCGCTATGAAATAAACGGGATTCTAGTTTAGTTCATATACTTACAAAGAATTCGTTGAAAAGCTATTAAAGCTTTTCATTGGTCGGATATCATTATGAAAGAATTATAGAGAAAATTTATCTGCAAATAAGTAATGGACGTACAGTATGATATTAAATCAGTGTTTCATAAAATAACCAAGGATAAGTGAATAACTATTATAATATGTACATTTATGCCAAACAAATTTCTTTTATAAATACCCTCATATGTAATAGTTGCTAAAGTACTGTTCTATTTGAAAGCATATCATAGTGTTTATGAATCAAAAGTATGCAACGCGGTTCCATTACAAAATTATCGATAAGTGTTCTTTTTGCTACGTGAAAATAATTAATAATATTACGAGCATTCCTTAAAACAAAACGTAACGAGGATCGCAATTATAACATGTCTGAAATATACCACTAATAAGTAAGACATTTCGCTTCGTATAATCATACAAACCGGCGCTTGTAGTTCAATATAGAAAAAGTACTACCACACAAAAAGTACAACATTCACTGCTTTCGAATGAAACAAAAACCGCATAAGCTTACATGTCATGCACATGTTGCTTATAATCTTGTTAAGGAATTACAAGTACAGGCAAATGCAGCGTTTATTGGAGCAGTGAGTGCAAAAACAATGCTCCAAAATGGCGGATGCGAATTAATAAACAAAACGTGTTCAATTGTGGTTTAATAAATTCACTGAGTACATGACCTCTTAGGGTCGTACTCTACAAAGCATACTTGTTAACTATGGGTTGTTAATCAAGCCGCTAATAATTATATATAACAGTTCTAATTAATTATACTTATAAATATTGGTGCGTTTGTGATTATGTAACTTACATTGCACATTATTTTTAGCTGTTTAAACTGACGCATAAGACGAGTACTATTTGCTACAGAAACTAAGCGGTAATTAAATATTAAATGAGAGCAAATGCTAGAAGTATTTTAGGATTTTCAGGTTTTTCTTCATAATAGTCTGCTTTTGGTTTTTTCTAATAATTTATATTTTTTGGTCTTCCCTGATATTTAAGAAAAAATAATTATCAAGTACTTTTAGTGTACTTCTGCCCTAACAAGGCCCACAAATCTAAGGTTAAAGGAAAGAAATGTTTACATTATAATCACGCGCGGCTCGAGAGACGTGAGGAAACAATGTGTCCGACTGTACCACGTTTGTTCAAATTGTTTTTGCTCGATATACCTCTGCCTATGTAGGTGTAGCATAGTACTAGGACTTTATTAAAATGCAGTTGATAAAATTACTGGGTTCGATTTTAATATACTAAAATCTTTTCATAGACTCTTTAAAATGTGGATAATGCTCTTTAATCCTTTCGGGGTAGTTAGAGTTTCAAATTACACTCTCATACTTGTAATTTTGTAGCTGCTAAAATTTTATATTTCGCTAAATAGCAGTCAATGTCATAGGTGGTGGATAGGTATATCACCGTTCAAAAAGTCTGTTTAAGGCCATACATAGGATTCGTAGGTGGTATAAAACAATTAACTTACAACGTATTTATGAATATTCTAATGTGTATTATATATTCATATTTTGCATCGCACCTATTACCAGCCATTGCCTTAGAACCCAAGTATAATAGAACCCAATATATACAGGTTAATAAAGTCTTTCCAACTCAACTCATCATCATATCACATAATAACAAGGCTCTTTAAGGATGCATCATGTGTAATTTGGAAAAGTTATTGGAAATTTGATTAACCCAACGTTCCTTAAGTAGTCTGCTGCGTAGGGAACTTCGTTTATTATTATGTGTGACGCAGATGAGTATTTTGACAAGTTATTGAGCTTAAAATATGGTAATCCCTACCGAAATCTCAATAACTCAGGTTGACATTAGTCGTAAAAGCCTAAAATATATATCAGCGTGTCTTTACGCTCATAAATTTTGCCAAATGACATTTATTCATAATTTGGACGAGACAAAATTCTTAGAAAAGTATTTGTTTCTCGTTTTGTTCAAACCAATCAGTGATCCTTAGTAATACCCTAATTTTTTTTTTAATTTCCTTAATTAGTCTTTTATTATTAACTAATATTACGTTGTAAGTAGGCTCCAACTCGTAACTCTTAAGACATGATTATGATCTAGATTTTAATACTTAAACATTCAACTCATAAGATTTTGTCAAGGCAAGAATTTATTATTTTTCGTAATACATATTTGGGTACTGAAATTATCAATGAATACTTGTTTTCTCCGATCTTTTGTCCTTCGATAATTTCTCTTATTCCCTGACAAAAGTAAAGAATGCCCTCATCAATACAACTGGTACAATATGTAACAGTTGGAGCCAAATTTTAGCTCAAGGCTACAATTTCAACAACCAAGGAAAAAGAAAAACCGCCAGTTACCATCCTTTCATTCAAATCAGGTTGTTTAAGCCTCCATTATCAAACAAATGAACGACCTACATATTTAAAAGCATTATTCTTTGTTGTTTTGTCATCTTATACTGTAAAAAAATCTCTGAGACTTTCTGTGTAAAATTTAAGAAACTGCTTTTTCATTATGTCGTAAGAAGTAACAAAAAGGTAATAAGTAATAAATAAATTATTGACATGTTTGGTCTCCATTGAATTCTTTAAAAAAATGTTGTAGATGACAGAGCCATGTGAGTTCTTTTCTTTCGGAGGTCCTATAGCTGTGGCATATGCATCTTGTTGCTTTTCGCTTGTATTATCTTGTCTTATATATTAACTTTAATCAGCGTGTAGACTTCATTAGATATATTGTACCATATTATGATGAAGCAGTTTCATACTTGTTATTTAGTTTTACTTCCATGTTAAACGTATTTATAGTTTTCTCTATATTATATTAATAGAAAATTCAAATACGAATCCGTTGAATAGCTGGAATATAAGCTCATACGTGTTCGTTAAGCAGGCGCCCAACAATATGGCATAAAGAGGCAAGTACATTGTTCCCGAAACAAGCATTAACAGGAACTTGTGGTTTCAATGAAACAACTCGAGAATAGCCCACGGTCGTAGCAATTGTTCATTCATCATAATAAGCAAAGGGCTTTCTCGAAATATGTTTTTAGTAAGCGGCCTCCTTCATATTAGCGTGTTTCGTAAACTTATTATCATAATGGTAATATGCTTCACTTTTTAACATGGAATAATTGTAACAGGTTTCTCGCCCATCGCCCAATATATTCCGTTTACCCCTAGTCCCTTAGTCGCAAGGATATATTACCATTTCTGCGATGTTTTTCCCACCCCGAAAGGGATCAAATTATATAAAACTAATAAGACTTAAACAGAATTTAACCAGATGCCTATTGTCCGGCCTGATGTTAATGGCGACTAAGGCACTTGGAGTTTCCTTGGTTTTTTAAGGGATAAACTCGACACCTTCACCAATATCCCCTAATATGTTGACCAACCTATCAATGATTATACACGTAAATGCATTAAAGAAATAGTATAGTATAATAAATGTAACGTATTTATGCTGATTATTAAGGAATTTATTTCATTGCCGACTATAACTACTTGTTCCTAGAATATGTAATTTTCCGGTAATAAATTACTATATTAGCGATTCTTTTTGTTAGCTTTGATACCTAATAATTGTAAATTAGTTTTACGTAGACATGACGTTATTCGGTCAAGTGTTGGGCTATATCAAAACGGTAGTCGTAAAGCTTGTATTCTAGTGATATATCTGTCACATAATATATTATTTGAAGTTCTCTTGCTACTCAAAACCTAATTTAAGGTTTGTATTTTTTGCTTATAGTTAATTGATCAAATATTCATCATGTTGCCCTTGTAGTAGACCGAGTATTTGGAAATTCAAATACAATTCTGGTACAAATTTAAACATTTAGCAATAATGGTAGTAACAATACTGACAAATACTGACGTAATATATGGGATTTTCATATAAAATTTCTGATATTGCGGAGCTTCAATATGGATTGTGTATTCAACACTGAATAGCTAGAGCAATCGCTGCAACGTACACGCCTTTATAATGAAATTGTATAATTAATTCCAACCTTAGTACTTGTTCATAGTTCGCATGTGTAGCTCACATAATGAGGCAAACGATTCGGAAACCGGAAGATTCAAGTTCACTACAAGTTTTTTCGCATTTCTTTGCATTAATTTGCCAAATTAATTTATGTTGAAATTGGCCTAATCGGGATCTAAAATAATTAGTATTAATTTAAACTGCAACGTGGATTCACAACCTATGACGATAACATACTGACAATTAAAGTTCGACGCTGACTCATATTATTTAATCTGCAATTTCAAATGAATACCTCTGATAATAAACATTATGAATTTAATACATATATTTATCTAAAGTGTTCTTATATTTAAATATATAATTTATCATCACCGTTATTCCAAAATTATTCAGAAACTGACCGAGAAACCATATTTGAACTGTAGGAGTCACCCTTGTTGTCCCTAATTCAAGCACAGAGTATAATGTATGGATGTCAATAAGTGATGTGACTTATTTGTGTCTTTTCGCAATTGCAGGCAACGCGTGGCTCCATCGAGGCGTCGTCGTCTGCAGTCGACCTGCAGTCCCCCTGCAGTCCGAAACGGGAAAGTAGTTCGGACCGCGAGCTGTCGGCGTGAACCAACCCTCACCAGGAAACCGGTGGAGCGATCAGTTGTCCAAGTACTGTTGATCTGTGAATGAAGCTGTCAAGTGAAAGTGATGATATTAGTTCGAGTTTGGTTGTTAACTGCGAAACTTATGGTTCTATTTTTAAGTTGCGTGAACAAGTTTTTTTATTTATTTTTGCAGATGCGCATATATTGTATTTGTCATTTTATTTCTATGTAGTCATTACAATTTGTGAATAGCGGAATATGTATTACTATTCGATCAAATCAAAAGTGAAGCGATTTTACTAGTTCATGATTTCGTATTAATTAATTAATTTAACTGTGAGGAAATTGTCAACAGGAAAGGAACTTAAATTTGCGATCAATTTAAATTAGGCTTCGAGTATTTTATAATGTAATTATATATTATTTATTTCAAGAATGATTGAAACCATTCCAGAGCACATAAAGTTTCAATTCAGTGGCTGAATAACCGATATCTATATTTTATAAAGTTCTAAAAAGTCCTTTTATAAAGTTTTTTATATATATGTTTGTTTGAATGCTGTAAAATATTAAGTTTCGTAATTATTTAGTGAGTTGTGATTTGTTAGAATTGTAAGTGTCAGCAGCACAAAATTATTCATTGTAATTAATAATGTTAATATGAAATGTTTCTCAAAAATCTCAATATTTTATGTACTAGTCGTTTATTTTAATCACAGTATGTTATGCCATCACAACTTAATTTACGGTAAGATAACTTGAGGTTTTTGTATGTTTTGATACATTTAATTTATATTTAATCAAAACTATATTTTATTAAAACAATGTTCATAAAACGTGTCTTCAAAAATGAACAAATTTCAAAAATGTTTCAGAAAATACAAACGCTAAATATCATAATATTTAGTATATTCTTATTCTTGTTATATTGGCACTACTATCTACCCGTCCAAAAAAGAACAATTCTAACAGACTTTTTTTGTAGAAAATAAGTCCAGGTTTTATTCTGTCCAGATCTCAGCCAAGTCAATTCTATTGATAATAACATCGAGTCCATTCTTTGTGTCCAGTCCATTTATATGCCGATTATAAAAAAAATAGTTTTATTATGCAAATTGTATATAGCTTTCAAAGCAGATATTTTATTCATCCTGTCAAGTTATCCATAATTTCAGTCAACCATCCATTCAAAGCTTACAACTTTATATAATATGTTTTCATATTATTATTAGAACATAGGTATGTATGTATTCAACTGTTTACTGTGCTAAAATGGTACCTAGTAGCAAATTGAATCAATGGACTGTAGCTGAATATGATTCAATAAATTAGGTATGAACCACGAATGGATTAGTCCGGTTTACTTGTTTTTGTGTGTAAGGTATGAGCGTGGCATGAAGCCAAAATACTTTTGGGTAAGTCAAGTCAATATGTTTAGATGTTCTCTGCTATTTGAACAACTAGTATGTTTTGATTGTTATTGTAAGTTTGTAAATAGGTATTTTTAGTTGTAGATAGAAATGTTATTTTGTCAGCGACATTTAATCGTAAGATGATGGAACACTACCTTGGAATAATCTTTGTATGCCATACAGTATGATTAGTACCAGGAGATATTTTGGGCTTTGAATTTATTCCAAAGGATTAAAAATCAGAATTATTAGCCTTCAACAGCTTACAGGTAGTATGTTGAAAGTGTACAGTCAAGGTATCTCTCAGATTCTTTGTTAGAGAAAATATATAAATCAAAATACAACAATATATGTTAGTAAGCTATTGCAGTAAAATAAAATATAATATGAAGACCGTGACTTTATATTCTAAAAGATTTAACAATTTGATATTTCAAACGGTCGCATAGAAAAAGATGTGTTAACATGATGTTACTTATTTTGACAAACTATGTAACAAAATAGGAAAAAAAACATTTTTATTGACTTTAAAATTAAGTTTAACATTGTTATATTGATTGGCCAATGTAACATCCTACTATATCCAAGAAAACCTAACGTAAAGTAATTTGTGAGTTATTAATAACCCTTACCAGCAATGAATTTGTAACCTCTACTTGAATATCAATTTAAAGGTGATTTATACTTCTGTACTGATTTAATCCAGGAAAATTTATATATTTAAACCTACATTTTTTAACACCAGATGTCGTAAGAATGTTTTCAACTTTTGAACTCTTTTGAAATGGTATTAAAATGTAACATAATTGAACTGTAAGTTGACAGAATAACTCCCCAATATTGTATTATAATGGCATAGTAGTTCATACGAAATGAATACCCCTAGTTTTAAAGTGATTGGATCCTAGTAATATTAAGTGTTTCAGTGTTAATATTTAGTGGTAAGGTAACGCGTCACTATTAATTTATTATATTGTATTACGGTGCGCCATCTCATTTGGTCTTACTAAAACTTTACGGATAGAATTCTACCACAAATATTGAATAACTTAAATAAAAACAAGTTTTATTGTAATCTTCAATCCATCCATAGAGGAAATCTTTAAACAGATAATTATCTACCACTTTTGGAAATGTGAGGATATTTTGGTAGGCTTTAACATAATAGAAATTTTCACTTAACAATCGTTATTCCTTTCAGGAAAGTCAGAAGGTTTTGTCTTTATCTAATAGTTCTAATAGACCCCAATCCACATTTATAAACAGCTTTTTATTTGAGACTATGTTGTTCTAAAAGGATAGATCAGTACTCCGTCTTCTATAGATTCATTTTATCCTTACGACCTAGTAACTCCATCTGTTGTCATTACTTCAGACTATAAGAATGCCACCGAATGTGTATGTAAGTACTGCATATAGGGCTTGTCCGCGCCACAGTTTGGTGGTGCCCTGATTACATCAGTAGCTTGACATCACTTAACGCCTTTTACAATTTACTTAGTTCAAATAATAATGAAACTTGAGAGTAAACCATAATGTCATTTGGAACTTAGGTAGAATCACGTCCAATTTAGCTCTTACTTAAAATTTTACATTTTCATCGTAAAATAGTCTATTTACCTGATTACTCGTAAATCATATTACACTGTATCGAATCATAAATTAGTGTTATTACGAATTATACATATAAGTTAAATGAAGGTCTTGTGAAAATATTTTGTAAAAATCTATAATGTAATGTGAATAAAATAATTCCATCCGAAAAATATATTTTTTTAATTACCCATCTACGAATGCTATCAACTCTATCCTTATAATAGGTCACCGACCCCAACCCTTAGTTGCCACTTTCAACAAGATAATATACATGCAGTTATCAATGTATTTGTAAGCGTGCTTATTACCGGTGAAATCACAGGATAATGTGGCATGTCCTGTGAGTGGCGAAGTTTTTGCTATTATGGAATTGTCGTTAGCAAAACAGTAGCTCTATCTGTAGTACATAGTAGGAAATAATGAAAGAAAAGTAAAGAGCGACATCTTTATATTTTAACTCGCACTTCGACAATCCAAAATAAAGCTACAGCTATGCTAAATTTATTACAATTAAGTTCTCCCAAAAATAACAGATGTCACTACTTATATTAAGTGACATATAAATGAACTAGATGGCGCTATACATCAATTAGAATCACTAATAAAACAAATGCATTGCGATCAAGTACAAGTAAAACATAACAATTTTATATTAATCCTAGGTATTCTACGTGTAGCCTTGAAAGTAGCAAGCAAACGTTTTTCTCAGCTATCGTAAACGGACTAAGACTCTAGTATAATAAACGTGATATAGGTAGAATTGTTTCAGTTTACCTGCTGTTTATTAGTTGCTTCTTGATTCGGTTAGTTTTGGGTTTTCGTATCGTGTTTATTATTGTAAGATAAGTCTTTTATTAATTAAAAAAACCTATAAGTAAATAAAAGACATGTTTTGATACAAAGCTCTATATATTTAGCAATATAGGCAAAGAAAAAATAAAATATACAATATTTTAGGTTAGAAATCTTTCAATCTTTTAGGAATCCAAAATATAAGTTATTTTGTAGAAGTAATGGCTAACGTAGATATTCCTGAGACGATACTGAAATACGAATCATTCATAAACGATGTTCTTAAGGAAGATCTTCGAAAAACTGATTTAATTCTACAGCAAGTCAATGGAGAAATTGCTGATCTTATTCAACAGAAACACACTTTAAAAGTCGTTACAGATGATAAAACTCACCCCAATGGCTTCAAAACGCAGGTTTGTAATTAATTGAATTCATTTTAATATTATATACATACACTTTATGACCATTATCTGTTACGGAGTAGTGAAAGGTGCAATGAATACTAACTATGGTGTCATTATTAGTGATTCTTGTGTCACTCATTTATGAATAAAGATTGTGTTTTAAACTAAAAATATCACTCTTATATGCTAATTTGCTTTAAACTTGCTAGGGAGTCTATGGTCACTGGTTTTTTGATTAATTTGTTAGAAGCACCCTAGATGTACCGCTAACACATTAACATATATTAGTTTGTATAAATGTATATCATGATGAGTCATGATTAATGATGTAAACATTTGACATCTAATATTTTATCCTAATTTCAGGTAAATATAGGCTGCGATTTCTTCATGGATGCTGAAGTTGAAGATACGTCAAAGATGCTAGTTAATGTTGGATTAAATCACTTTCTAGAATTAAGCTTAGCAGAGACAAATAAATATTTGGACACAAGAATAAAAGCCTTTGAAAAGAAGTCTCAGGAGTTAAGAGAGAAGAGCGCTCAAACCAAGGCGCATATTAAGTTAATGCTGTTTCATATAAGTGAGTTACAGAATGAGAATCTTAAAAGCTGAGCTATGCTGTTTGTACAACCAGAGAAAATATGTTAATAGGATAAACCAATACTTAAGTGTTTCAACCGATACTACCAATGGGGTTTCACATTTGAGCAATACTTTAAAAAGTATGTAATGCGCAATACATGTGTCAGATGAAGAATTCGAATTGATTAAACTTCAAAATAACTATCAACATGCTGTAAAAATTCCTTTTTACTTAATGTCTACATTTAAGTCTGTACATAGTAGTATAATGTAAATAGATATGTATTACTAAGCCATAATCATATTGTGTACTTATGAATAGATTGTTTTACATTTTTTGGAATTAACTTTAAATATATTTGTAAGAGTTCATAATATTTTTTATTTGGACTACAGATACCCTAATTTAATTCCTAAAGTTATGGTTATTTTCCCGTGCCAGTCTGGGATGTAATAAAATGCTAGTGAGGTTTCATTCTTCTGATGGTCACTTTAAAGCCTGGTTTTCACACTCTGTTACTAGTTCTGTCTTTAGTTGCTGACCCATTGCGTTCTCACATGGATAGCAAAATGCCTGATCAGTGCGATATAATCCATAAAATTATATGGCTATTGGCATTTCAACAAAGTCGAGAATGTTGTTTTTTTATTTAATCACAACTTTTTTAAACAAAGGCAGGGGAATAATCTCACTATGCAATCATCTACTGTCTTTCGGCACTGACCTGCCACTGTCTGATTGTGTTCATATGGAGCGAGTGACAACCCAGTAGCTGTCCTTGAGAGTTTTAAGTAGCTGTCTGATAGCAACTGACCGGTCAGTACTGGCTCAACTTTATTTTCATGGACCCAGTAGCTGCCAAACAGTAACTGTCCTTCACTAACCACCAGCTACTGGGCCTGTGAAAACCAGTTTTAGGATAAATTACTAGTTAATATACTTTTGTCATTTCAGGGACTTAGTATAGTAAGATTTAGTAGATATCCAAATATGAACAGTTCACTATTTGAAAGTTCTCTGACAGTTTTTTTACCATTGTATGAATGGTAAAAAGCATTGGAATCCACATAGTTATGTCTAGGTTGTACCAATAGTTGGGTGATTAGTGAATTTTTAGTGACCAAAAGCTATCGCAATATTCAGCTGATGGTGGTCACTGATTCTTAAACTACCTGGAAGACAATGTGTGGATTATTTCCATGCATACACATCACACCTGATTCCCTGTAGAGGGGTAGGCAGAGATCATTTACTGTCATATTTATTTAACGAATATTTCTGCTCTACTGACGACGGTTTCGTTTCCCTTTATTTGCTTTTATTCTGATGATTTTATGCACTCATCACTAAATCAGCGTTTCAATATGTAGGTAATATATAAGGTTTCCCGTGCTATTCTGGGACGCAATAAGGATGGTAACTAGCTGCCATTTGTCCCGGCATGTCGTAAGAAGCGATTAAGGAATCGGGGATAAATGGAACATATTCGGCCGTAGACTAGCAACCTGTTTCCATTGCTCCATATGACGTGACATCACAGCCCAAATATTAATGCTAAAAAGTTACCTAGGAGAAATATTCATGTTTTCGAGGAGAAAGGGATTAAAGGACGTGCATGTTTATGTATCTAATACACAGGTAGTAGTTACCTATGCTTCGCTCCTTTTTACACAAGTGTTGCAAGCTTATTGATTACATCTTGCACTAAATCTATATACAGGGTGGCGCATTCAAAACGGTCAGTATGGGAAAGTCTGAAACTATAAGAGATACGAAGATTTGTTCTTAGGAACCATGTCACCGATTTTGATAAAAAGAAAAATTACATTCATACTTTCTTTCAAAAAACAACTGTATCCAGTACGGGAATCGAACCCGGTGGCTTTGAAAAAATAAACTTGCCCTTTTCACTTTTTCTTTTTAAATATCGATTGTGTAGGTCTTAAGCTGTAAATATCTATATGAAACATGATGTCCAAAATGAATAAAATGCATTGTTTTGGCATACTTTAATTTATCATGGTAGGTGTTCTAAATGACCACCGTTGTTTTCAATACAATATTCAACAGGTTTAGGTAACCATCTTACTATTGAATTTTGTATTTTATGTGGTGAATTTGCATTAAAATTGACTCTTTTGCTACTTTTAGGTCTTAACGGTGTCATAGCTTGTTTTGTAAAACTCATCCTTAACGTAACCCCACAAGAAATTTTTAAATATGGTTTAACACGTCACTTTAAGTGGACTTTTCAATAGATTGATAGTGTTTGATTACTGTAGATAACAAAAAAAAAGAAACAGGATTAATGCAATGCTAATGTCACATGATATGACACGTAAACAGGTACAAAACTACAAACAGCCTTAGAGACAACTTTACATGTTGTAGCGGTGTATGTAAACTGCTATGATAAACTTTAGTTTATTACTATGCCAAAACAATGCATTTTATTCATTTTGGACATCATGTTTCATAGAGACATTTACAGCTTAAGACTTACACAATTGATATTTAAAAAGAAAAAGTGAAAAGGGCAAGTTTATTTTTTCAAAGCAACCGGGTTCGATTCCCGTACTGGATACAGTTGTTTTTTTAAAGAAAGTATGAATGCAGTTTTTCTTTTTATCAAAATCGGTGACATGGTTCCTAAGAACAAATTTTCGTATCTCTTATAGTTTCAGACTTTCCCATACTGACCGTTTTGAATGCGCCACCCTGTATAGTATACAAATGTCACACTGTGAAGTGTTTTGCCTTCGTTTTGCCTGCCTACGACTGCTGCGCCTGATATCTTACGGCTAAATGACTGGTGAAAGAATAGACAAACGCGTTCTCGACTATTAATATCAGTTGGTAGTCAGAGGTTCAGGTGTTCATCTCTGCAATTGCGAAGGTAGTAATTCTATGGCCACCTCGAACTCACGTATTGACCAAATAGTCAGTACTCAATGTGACAGGTTGTAAGCTATGCTGCCATTTACAAACACTGACTATTACCTGTTCAGGGAGCAGGTAGGTTTCCTCACGATGTTTTCCCTCACCGTAATATTTGATGCATTTCGTAAATTTTTTTTTACGGAACATGCTCAAGCGGGGTTTGAACTCTGTACCCACTGATACAGGGAAGCCCCAAACAACTGAGCTACGTCGAATAACTGAACTACGTCGAATTTGGTGAAAGAATAATTTAATTTTTTACCTATAACTATCAAAAAATGTAATTCTGTCACACTCGCATACCATTTGCCCGTTAGCTGTAATGTTGTAATTAAGGTAATGGTGTATTATCTTTGTTTGACAGCGACAAGTAAGGGTCCCCGTAGAATGCCTCGTAGTATGCTAGGCATTTTTATAATAGATTTATATTGAATCATTCAAATCTCTCAAATTATTCTAATCTTACCAGAATTTCGTTAAAAAGGAGGGTGTTTTGTTATGTAATTCTGACAACGATATTTATAAACTTAACTACAAACCCCTCACGATGTGGTCGTTTTGGGTCTGTCTGAGATATAAGTAAATTACAGCAGTCGAGTTCCTTAAACAGATTTTTCTTAAGATTATGGACGTGGGTATATGGAATCTATTTTATAGGTAATGCTAGTAACTAGTGCATCTATGGAAAAGCATCCCCAATCTTGCTCATAAAGCTACCCCTTAAACTCAACCCTAATTTCCCAGATGACTGATTCTCAATATCCAGACTAGTTTTCAAATTGGCCCAACTAGCTAACTTGGCGGTTTTCAATACAGTCTTTACCTGATTGACACTTGAATTTTAACATCTTGATTATAGATCACTTAAGATTCCCCTTGGCTACTGCACCCTTTGATTGAATAAGCGTCTCAAAAGGTACCTAATATGCGGCAGAAAATTACCTTATATTTGCCTATTTATGGGCTTAATTATTTACATGTGTTTTGTGTAAACAAATGAATGTGACTTAGTCCTGGGATAATCTGGGACATTAATTGGTATAATGCTGTCTAGTATTTTTCCATAAATGGAATTTATAATGCGAAAGGCCATTATTTCCTTATAAATCTCTTCTCAGCTTAAATATTAGCTACATACGTCTGGGGTTTCGTTTATCCCTAAAGGAATAAAGACGTGAGTATGTATTTCCATAATATTGACCTTTTGTGGAAGCTGGCTACTTTTGGTTCTGTTAGTGTGATGGGAAAGTGTCAGAGGTTGAAATAAAAGGCACGAATTCAAATAAAAGCTTAGCTTTATTACTTGTTATGTATTCACGAAGAAACATCCCTCCCTCTTAGCGACACGTCTCTCCCCAGAAGAACTCTGGGAGATCGACCCAACATTCATTTCTCCACAATCTTACAACGAAATTTAGATTAATTTTGAATATTTTCTTCACTTTCAACAATATTTGAACTGCCAATTAGACCGAGAGTGTAGGCGACATGCGTCGACCTTATTAAGAATTTTGACATAGTTTTTGCAAACCTCAATCTCCCTCAACGGGGTACAATCATTACAAATAGTTCTTTTAACCTCTAATACACCAAAAAGTGGTTAGTTCCTAAGACATTCATGGACAAAGACACACGCTTGTAAATTATAAGCATTATGACAATGTGATATTATATTTAAATGTTAATAATAGTATTGTTGTATTAATAATTAAATGGGTAGTTTCATTACAATTATCAATGTAGTACTTAACGTTTGTCAGAGGCCCACAGATTACAATAGTGACCCGCTCAATCTCAGACAAATACCGATCCTCGAACAAAACGACTTCCTTAACATTTATATATTCAGCCAGAGATATAAACACTTTCCCTTACTTATATTTTGCTATGACTGGCCGAAACCCCACGGCCCTCGTCCCTCGCTCGGGTCAACGCGATTATTTACAAACTGTAACTCTAGGTCCATTAGAAACTCGAAGCTAGTCTTAAAATTAAATACAAATCACGCGACACTAATTTCTTCCTAACCTCGTTCAATATGAATTTGCGATGTTGGTAGTCTCCTTTAGAAATATTAAATATAAAAATACTTTTTGAGATTTTTACAAGAATTTTGTCCCCGAGCGATCGTCGGCCGGGCTGTGGGGTGAGTAGAAAGAAAAGCTTTGAGCCAAACCTTAACATCCTGAACATTTGTACTAAATAAAGCAGACGGCGGGACACGGGCTTCCTTATTATCACTTAGCCAAATGCGAGGATGCCGAAAATTGCCTAAACACTAGTCAAAAGTTTAATTTCGTCATGAGAACCCACTGGCCCATATTGGCTCAGGTTTCTCTCCTGAATTGTCGTTCGATTTGAACACACATTACAAGTGTTAAACGAAGGGCTCAGCAGGGTCCCTTGACTGCTAAAATATTCCAAATTTTGATTTGATTTTTAAATAATTTTATCACCAGCGCCGTGCCCATCCGCTGCGTTCTACAAAATAGATAATTTTCACCAAATTTAAATGTCACCGTCTGAATGAGGTTCACTGCTACGACAATCATACAATTAAAATATCTTACGGCTACAAAACGATAACAACATTACAGGAAAGAAACACAAACAATAATTTCGTATAATTAAGACCACAAGGATGTTGCATTAATTCAGCTACATAGATTCCTTACAAAAATGATCAATTTGACTATTTTAGAATTTGCAATATTTCTTTCCGCTTTATACAATTTTGAGATCTGCTTCAAACTTATAAATATCGGCAGTTTTCACGAACGGCTAGTAGTGTTTCCGTGCTCAATTTATACCAATATTAATTTTATCACTTAACAATTTTAACGGATAAACTTACTTATTTTCCAAACACTACCTAATTTCATTATATCCCTATAGAAAGTACAATGATACAGCTAGACGGTACATCTAAATGCTCCTAAACCTCACCAAATGAAATGCTACATACAATAGAGATTATTACAATTTTGACAATTTAGGAACCTTAATACCCAAAAATGGAACCGAAATATGCTATTTCATCTTCATAAATTTCTGAAAAATGAATACCTAGATTTAATTTTGAATTTCAATCTCCAAACATTCATAGACGGACTCAAAAATATTCATAATATATATAAAAGGTTTTTAGATACACAATACTATATAAAATTTAGGAAGTAAATTAATGCTACATCTACGATACGAGAGAACAAACAGTAAATCGAGTAGCCCGCGGAGGCTCCTTTCATTTATCTACATTATACACATGCGCGCTGGGCTTGCGGCCACGAATTTTGTACTTTTTCTGTGGAATGTCACTCCACCGCCAGTGGACTTGACATTTCGATGTTTCAGACTTGAGTCTTTTAATTTCTAATTTAGAGAACAGATAATCGAAACCATAATATGCCTGATCCAAATTATTCCAAACGATGTCTCAAAAGACGAAATCCATTGTGGTCTTCTCTAATAGGTAGACGATTCAAAATAACTGCGAACGAGTTCTACTAATACTTAATACTAAATTTAATAAACGCCTGTCTTAAACCAGAAGTGTCTGAACTGTGAAATCATCGATAACTAATACGGTATCTGTTACGGCATGTCGGTCGATGGGAAATGAATACTTATTTCTATTGTAATATGTGTTGTAGCCTGCATTTAATCCTAAACTTTATTTTACGGTTCTATTGAAGTATCGAAACAATTAACTGGCTTTACTGACTAAGGGAATAAAAACATGGCATGTGATCGACGAAGAATGACTGAGACTTGGCAACGAATATCTATTACAACATTTTGGTGCTGATATCTAAGCTGTGCTGCGGGATCTACGTTCAACTCCATCGTAAAGTCAATTCAATAGATCAATTCCTCGATAATCTGTAATCAATTCCAAACTTGAGGTGCGCTCTCAGTCATTTTTCGTCCTAGTAAATGCTAAAAACGAAATAACTATCAACGTAACGCATATCCGTAGGTACTAATAACATAGTGAGCCGTGCGGCGACTGTGTTGGCACTCAGAGGTGCGGCTGTGGACAAGGAAACGGAAACCGGGCTATTGCTCCATCTATTGCGTGACGTGGGAAATGCCTCTCAGAACCTCGGAGGATCGTAAAGGCTGCAGAATTTAGAACTTAAAACCTGAGTAATCCAAACGGTATGAAAATCTGTGTCTGTGTGGGTATGCTGTCCATTTATGACTAACCTAGGAGACCAACGATGACCCCTCTACACAAGTCGACGCCTGGTCCTTCATGAACTGAGCTGAGCTTAATCTTATAGTTGTATGTGGTTACAAATGAAACAGTTAACAAACGCTGTAGGTATGCTGTTCAAATAATACGACACCTGTTTAGCTGTGACCGAAGACTCATCCCGCGCGGTTTACAGAGAACTCAAGATGGAATAACGCTTTGTACTATCCTGCAAATGATATAATATTTTCAGTTCTATTGCATTCACTTAAATTATTGTAGTACTAAGATAGTTGTCACTGTTACTTATTTGTATGTATGTACAAGTGTTCCTTTAAATCTCTGTACAAGTATCTATCTATCTTATTGTGTTATATCTATCGTGGAAGCTAAATGAATATCAGTATTGTATTATTTCTTGTGTAACTTAGGATGTGGAACTAAAATTGCGCCGCGTTTCGGGATGGATCTTCAGATCATTTATCTTGTATAACAAATGTGACTTTAGCAAATGCGTCACTTCGTTGACTAAGACTTTGGATCGTTCACCCATGGTATAGCAGCAGCCGGTGAGGCTACTGGTCATCCAAAATCAAATCAGGACGAAGCAACAGGTCACGTACTGTATAATCTACCGACGGAACTAATTTAACCTTCTATAATTATGTGTCTGAATTGCATAGCTTTTTGTGAATATTATCGAAAACTGTTGGGAGCTGTGCTTCTGTCATTTCTTAAGTACCTAGAGCTTTATGAAATATGGAACAACTCAATGAGTTCAAACGTACAAATTGTTTTATACATTACAAAAACTGTTCTTATTTTTTACAGATTCTTAATAACCTGTATGTCTTCGGTAGTAATTGTAGACGGTGTAAATGATTTTGACATGATAATGGATAAATCTAAATTTTACTAAACCTTGCAGTTCACTAAATGAGTGTGGTAAATGATTATGAATCTATGTACGTATATGGCAAGAGTTGTATTTAAGATATATCGCAATATGAGAGACGTAGCATTGCGTGGTGATCGACGTTGTTGGTAGAAGCACAGCTCAAGCAAAACCGTGTATTAAATCTAGTAGAAGAACTTAATCCTATGTTCCAGAGAAATCTCATCGTGTCTCTGGGTAAACAGAAGGTGCGTGCCGAACATTGCCGAAAGATTATCAAAATTCCAACTAAGGATGTTTAAGAAGGGAACGAAAATGTGATTCGGTTTGAATTTTCTGTCTGCATTAACTCTGTAATATTATCCTGTACTAACACAAAACCGGTTGTCTGTATAAAAATAATTCTATTACGTACGTTTATTGTTGATCGAAAAATAACCCTGGTCTATTGCACTAATAACTATGGCTAACGTTAATTAATCCTAAAATAATAAAGACGAGGTAAAGGTTGACGACTTATGGCCGCGAGGCGCTGCCCAACTCAAAACAACAACAAAAGGAAAATAGGAACAAAAGGATAAAACAAAAAAAAAACAACATAAATGCCAAACTTAAGCAATTAATATATTAATCGTTTTGTCCTTAAATAATAAATCAATAAATGGTTTTTTAAGATATACAACTATAAAAAACATTTAAGATAATACTTAATAATAATCATAAATATATATGTATATAGCGAAATATATTATATGTGCACAAATAAAATTCTAGGTGACTTAATTTTCTCCTTACACTTTAACCTAATGAAATTTTACTAGCAGAGCGTGGAGCGGTCCCCACTCGACGTTCAACGTACAATCGAAATCTTTCTCTTTTATAATTTAAACATTAAAATTTTCTTTATTAATAATTTTGAATCTGAAGGCCTAAATGCGAGTGTTCGTAATAATTTTGGTATGCGTAACGTTCCTAATCGTTGATGTTCCGCCGAAAGAGCTTATTCGTTAGCCGTCGAGTGCTCATTCTAGCTGCTCAAGGAAGTTGGGAGACTTGAAGTACTCGGGCACGGGGTCGTCCATGCGGGAGATGACCTTGTAGATGGACTTCTTCCAGCTCTGCTCCGTGTCCTTGCCGCCCTGGATGGCGCGGAAGAACTCGCGCAGCGTCTGCTCCACCACGTACCGGAAGTTGGGCGGCACCTGCAACACCACAACAGAAACAAACATTACATTTCATCAAGTTATTATTTGAAAGTTTCTGAACATAAATTAATTTATTATTGAAGCAGTTTTTTTAATTTTTGAATATTTATATTTGAAATACATATATTGAAGGTTTCAGGATACCTTTATAATAAGTTATATATTTTGTTGTTTTTTTTTTAATGAAATACAATTCGTTTAAAATAGATCAGCGCTGATTCTTTATGACTATCTCTTAAAAGTTTTGGATTATTGCCTTCATTTGAATTATTACGGTTTAAAATAATTACCTCGATGTGGTTATTTCTGTTGTAGTGCAGGTTCAGAACTCTGTACAGTTCTGAGTCTCCAGCGACGTGGATATCTTCAGCGGTTTTCAAACCCTCACTGATCGCCTGCCTCGCGTACTTCTCCATTTGGATGTAGTAGAACTCTCTGTAAAGAAGGGAAAAATCGTTTTATTACTGTGAAATCAAGTACCTTTTTTCTACAAATAGTAATTATTATATTCCGTATATTTGTTATAAATTTGCAATATAATACAAATTATGGTGTGATATTGCGTAGGTGAACATTCTGAGAGAACACCTCTTCACGAAGTGCCATTAAATCACGTTACAGCTATCGAAAAGGACACCCAAAGAACAAAAAACAGGCTAATCAACATGGGACTTGAAAAATGCTTGACAATTGTCGCGCACTCCCCTAAACAGAGAAGAGGGCCAAATTAGTCATTGACTACGCTGAAAGAGCATCCAGATAGAGGCGTCATAATAGGCGAAAAGACATAATTGGCCGCTTCGAAATGTCGTTATATCGAAGTGAGACTCCGCTGAGTTGGTGAGAAAAGATTTGATTAGCTCATTCACATTGCTATCTTTGCGTCGCCTGGTCGGATAGTGGGCCCTTCCTGAGCAAGCAAATTAGGGTTTATATCATATGGCTGGTGCGTTATAGCTTTAATTTAGATGTTAAATTTTCAAAAGAAAAGTTTATCTTCCTAGTTTCTTATGTATGGTAATAATCATACAGCAGAAATGTCTAAACCTAATTAATTTTATTTATATGATTTTCAATAAACTGTAAACTTATAAAATTAAAATCTCTTTTTCGTAAAATGCTTTTCGTAAACATTTTTGACGTAATTTTGTTGAAAACTTTTTGGTAAAATCTATGCACTAGGATTAATTAGAGTCTATTAAATAAATTGGTATTTTTGCAAGACCTTTAACGAAGTCCGCCATGGCAGGCCCCTGATCCCCTGCATTGATGCAACAGGAGCGTATCAATCACTAGCAGCGAGTACGAGAGAGCATCGTAAGTATGTTATAATAGAGATGCCCGTTTGTGCTCAGCCCGCATCGAGAGTCTCGCGAGGCTAATTACTTACGAGTTCGCATTCAGAGCGGCTAATTCGGTTTTTCGCGTTGCTATCCGTGAGGCGAGCGCTCCCTAGAATGTATTTTTAATAACCCTTCACTTCACCTCTGGTGCGTTGGTTCCGTATTCCGATATCTGCTCTTTTTCAACTTTTTTTCGATTAACTTCCTCTCGGCGAAGGTTTGTTTACTCGTTATCGACAGATCGGTCGCGACTCTTTCTAATCCACTTTTATTACTTCCATTGTTTTGAAGGTTCAAGTTCTGGGATTGAATCTGTTTGCATCGGTTCCTTAGGTTAGGGTTGGATGGAAATTTTAATTGAGATTTTCGACAATTTCTTTGGATATTTCATTAAATACAAATAATTTATAAGTGTTTACTTAACTAATAAACTAACAATTTGCGATTTGTGTACTTACTAGTACACTGAGTATATTAATACAATAAACTAGAAAAAATAGGCCAATTTTTGTACCTCTAATGACTTGGGGAATACCGTATTTAATAGGCGTTCTGCCACTTCTATGATTCTAACATGCACGACGCTGATTTTAATTGGCAATCAGTATCTGTTAGTGGCTTAGGTTTGTATTGTTTTTTATTTTTTCATCTTAGAGGAGCTATGTTTGTAAACAATAGTAGCAAAGGGTTCACTTAAAATGTTGTACTTTGGTAATCCGCAAAGAATTATGAACAAAGTTTTGAATCAGGTTTCGTAATTAAAAATATCGGGTTCCGGCCCACCTAAATTAATTATAACGATTAACCACTATTATTAGATATTTTATAAATACGATAGCTTTGGTTTTATTTGCTACTAATGAATGAAAGTCATAGGCAGGAGACACCATTTCAACATAAATCTATCTGTTCAATATACGTTATTAAAATAATAATTACATGTCCTCATCACTGCATTCCCATGCTGCTTCAAGTGGCTCTGTTGCGTAATAAAACTATGTCTCAACTCTATGTCATCGCTCTCCCGACATCTTAAAAGTCATTAATGATGACCAGATCTCTTAGCATATGTGACTTCGATATTAGGTTAAGTACCTACTTATTCCATTTAATTAATCTATTGATATGTTGTATGCAGCGTAAGTTTTAACCCTGTTCATAAATAAATGAATAAGTGAAAAGATGCAATATTTATGGGTTATTCAATGTAACAGATTTGCAAAAACTTTATTCGAACACGAATCTTAAATTCACCTCGAAAACCGTTGATATTTTCACCCAGGTGCCAAGCAGCTGATAGTATTATCCCACAAAGTGTAAAGATCGTAACGTCTTAGAAAATATGAGTCTTGTGGTTACGCCTATTGACATTATATTTATTGGAATTGGAAACTGTTCTTTGTATCCAGGGGCTAGAGTTGATATTCCTTCAACGATATTTTCGCATCTTGCTTACCTGTGTTTTTCGTGCAAGTTATATGCTATTGTTTGGCAAAAACCGTTAAGTTTTTTCTGTAAACTTAAGACTTCTTCACGAGCTCAAGATGTACAGACATCTTGCGCGTTCATTATGTACTTAGTGATTGCAAGTTTATTAGTACTAATATATATGTTCGGTTTAAAATATATATTGAACACACTTTAGATTTAACGGCTTATATCTTAGTAAGTAGTTAATAAAAAAAAAAATACGTAATTAGGACAGTATTTATGTCTTAATACTGTTTACCACAAGTACATCAATCTTAGATTTTCACTTAGGACGTCCTTCAACAGTCTTAAGGAGTGAATTCCGGTCGGCAAGCGATTAATTTCTATAGGGTAGACAATCTTCGGCTCCCCTTCCGTTAAAAAGTCTTGCATTCCCGTGTGAATCGACTTATGACCATAGACTGAGTAACAGTAGTAGAACTTTATTAATTTGACATGAACATAAAGGAACAAAAAAAATTAAGAAGTGTTGTGTATTAGTTATAGTCTTAGTTCTTAGATCACATGAGTAAGTAAGTAAGTCCAATAAGTTATCTAGAATAATATTATTATAAGCTGAAGCAACTACCATACGTGTTCTTAAAGTCACTTGAAAAGAAAAAAAACTGGCCTAGCTTCCATGGTCATATATTTTATATTAATTTATGAAGATAGTTTTATTTTTGTCATGATATATCTCCTAAAATATCATGTTTTGTCACCATACTTTTTACCTAAGTACGCTAACGCTGCCGCTTCTAAGGTCGCCTTAGCTCTATCTTGTTTAAAATCGTAAGACGCCGTTAGAGGGGTCAATCTATTATTTACTTGAGGCGCTTCCCTTCGGTTGCATTGTTGACATGTTCTTTGCAAATCCAACTGTGATCTTTTGGCTCAACCGCTCTTTGTACTTTGCTCTGAATTTTTAAGTTAACCATACATTCTACAGGCGGTTTTGTAAAGGATATAAAGCAAGTTGTGAATCAGGTTTTTGTGATAGGGTTGCAAAGAATTACAGCTACTTGCAATATGTAACTTAACCTGACGTAACTACCAAATAAGTAGGTTACTAAACATTTATCAATATATGAGTTCGTTGACTTATTAAAATTCTTATTTAACTATCTACGTCAAGTAGGCCAAAACCTTTAAGCCAGTATCTTACGGTATTTGGCTTCAACATGCGGGTGATGTTACATTTTCTTTAAATGGTACTGTTTTTTAGCAACCGGGTTTGCTTATGTAGTTCTGCAATTAGTTTTACAAGAAGAATGTTTGAAAAGTTACATGTACTCATCAAAAGTTTTTAACAAGAACATTGTCATTATTTAGTACTTTATACAATGTCAAACTTACAAAATCATTGTGCTTTACTATGCAGTGGTTTATAATCTCTTTCACAGAATGTTCACATAAAGTCACTATCCATTCTCATATCGAGCGAACGGTTTAAAAGTCCGTGAAATATTAACTCAAACTCTATTCGGCGAAAAGCGATTATACTTTTCTCCTCCCTACCAACTTCCTGATTATGGTTATTGAAAAGTCCGCTAAAAACGGGGCCTACCCGTCAAAAATAGTCGGCAGACTGATCGCCTCCAAAAAAACAATGGTTATTAAAACCTAGGCGTAACTTGGTTAAATGATACTGGAATGAGGGAGGCAGGGGCTGCAGACGGCGGCGCATGTGTGCGTGTGGGTGGGACTGGACTCTGGCCGCCGCAGATGCATCTCCGAGGCCTGTCCGAGCCAATGCATTTTTACTCTGTGTGCGAACATCGAACCAGAGACTAAGCCAGATGGATTGTTAGAACAGGTACTTTCCACATTTATTTGTAGGTAAGTTGTGTTTGGAGGATTATCTCACTTAGTAAGAAAAGTTGATCTGAGTAAGTATTTTGAGTTTCTTGAGAAAAAGGTTTTCTTAAATTCGTTCAACTTTTAAAGAGGAAGGCTGCCGATGACATGATCAACGGCACTTGAAACGAAACATATCCCCCAACTAGGCTTCCAGTTTGAAAGTGAAGTAGCAATCATAAAAGTTGTTAGCTCACCAAAAAAGAACTCTAGTTTCCAGCTGAACGGCGCCGACGAACTAATACCGAACTTTATTGTGCTCTACAACATGCATACATGTGAAGTTAGCCCAAAGCGGGATATTAAAGGAGTTAGTGTAGTTGCCGAATTGTGCGAGCGAAACTTATGGAACGGTTCTGAATTTTTCCCCTAGTCTGCATCTGCGGACGCACACAGCCAGGGCGCGCGCACAAAGGCAAGTAAACGCGAGTAAACTAATACCGGGCCGGATTAATGCTTCAGTTAGTGAAAAAAACTTTTCAGCCCGCGCCGGTCGAAACAGGGCCGGACTAAGCACGCCGCCGCCTAATTACATGACTTCGCTTTTTACATATTACCTGCTTGACGTGACTGCTTTTCGTCATAACGTGGCCACAGGCTAATAGCAACCACGGTATCTGCACATTTGCTTTACCATGGCTACAGATATAAGAGTCATGGGTATATGTTGGTTTATGTTTAGATACCTAAACGTTTTCAGTCTCAACTAAATAATTTGAACATTATGTATATGTAATATTTTCACTGCACATTATGTGTGTAAAAAGCTAGCGAATATTTAGCCTCCAACTATCATGCGACTTACATTGTAAGTAGGTAGATTCCAAAAGCATGCGGGTCGTAGATATTTATCTTGTAACTGTTACTTTCTAGTGTCATTTAACGAACTAGAAACGCTATTTGCGAAATCCCGATTCGTCGACGCCAAGGTTGTTCAATTGAAAGTGGACGGACGGGCAGTATCAATTTAATCACACATCGGAAGTTAAGCGTTTGAATGCGAGATCCGAATGACAAGTGAAAGAAAAACGTATAAAAAGCTCGTCACAATCACGAGTCGTCATCGGGGGGCAAAAAGAGGAGCCTCGGCGGGTAATGACTGCCTCCTGACCTCCTGTCTTGCTGCAGCGAACCCCCTTCAAAAGTTGAGCCGGTTCGAGTGCTTGCCGAGATTTCATTACTAGAACTACGTTATTAAAAGGCTGAAAACGCGGAAGGGCTCACGTCACCCCCCGAAGCCTATAGGGAGGGGCAGAATGACCACCACTCAAGTGCTGCACGGTCGTCTGTTTACAGAAAGCTAATTACTGGTCAAGAGACAGTTGAGCCGCGTTTTTAACTCTTTTTGTGCCGCGGAATGGTATTACTCAAATTTCGAGAGATATTTTTGTAAGAGTTTCGACAGTCTGCGGTGTTCTAAATGATGCTTTGTAGGTATGAAATGAGAATTGCTAAAAGCAAGTTGTGCTTATTCCTTTTTTTAATTTTAAGATATGTGGACTCTTGATAATTAACTCGTACTATTAGTTGAACTCTTGATTTGTGTACAGAAACAACTAACGGTTGTCACAAAAGGAGTATGACACATCATAATCCGGTGACACAAAAATACTTTCCTATCAAATAAATAGCACGTAGGCATAGGGTTTCACATTAGGGGTGTCAATTAAACTGCCTTAACCTCATACTTTCTAACCTTCCCATTTGAGCACTTTGATAATTTCCCAAGTGATTTGACGCCACTTGACAACACGTTCACGACGCGTCGTTCAATAACACATCAGTCTTTTTAAGAAAATATTTTCACTGATGTTTTGGACATACAGAATGAGAGAGAAATAATTATTTTATTGATATTGAATTCCTGTATTTCTATTACAAACTTTAAAATTGTGTACTAAATATAGAGGATGGGATAATAGTTGTAATTTTCAATTTTTGTAAGCTCAATGCTAAAAAATAATTATTTCGCAAGAAAATTCTATTAATTAAATTAGAGATGTACCTAAGCAATGTATCTATGAATACGAATAAGTATTGCGTGTCATCAAAACATACGTCACCTTTATTAGGTATTCAATGTCTCGCATGTGTGACAATAGTCTAATTCTATTTTTCGGTATCTTGTACTTTCGTTCCGATGCCTTTATTTTGGCTACACTAACACGGGAGCAGTCAAAGTAAGAAAAGTTTATTTCTCAATTTTTCTCTATTTACATGAATATAATGTGACTTTAATTGTATTACATTATGAGCAGTACAATAAGGGTTCCGGATGATTTAATTATATTTTCTAATGATTTTTTTAATTTTTATTTATGTCAACATATATGCCAAACGTAACCGGACTTTACGAGGTTTGAACTACTGAGAAATTTAATATTCATAATTAAAATCTCTTATCAAATTCTGTAAATCCCAGATTCTATTCTCTAATAAACCTAGATTTTAAAAGTACGTTTCTCTTAAAATGTTGTTTTCGGCATGACATCATTCCTCGAAAACACCTCCTTCGAGACTTTATGTCATGCCATGACCTCGCATGACAGCCTGGCCACATGACATCGAGTTAATTAGCAAGAGGGGAATGATAAATAAAAGTAATGACTACGAATAATTTACGTAGACTTTTTCGTAGCTCTTGTATACGATAACGGTTTTAAGGTAAATAACTTTGTATAGCTATTTAGCTTAAGTAGAATGTTTATATTTATATTCAATGCAACAATTTTTAATTAATATAACTCTTTTGATAAATAATATTACGCTCGTAATTTTCCATGGGGATTGACGGAGGATTGATGTTTTGAATTTCCTAACAAGGAAAAAATATTATTCATCACATTATATTAATTATTTAACGGATAAATTAACAGATCCTTCTAATTCTTCTAGGTTTTAAAAAAGAACCTGTTAATTTCATTTACAGACGGTAAGAAACAAATTCAACTAGTTAAAATTTCTACATTAATTTGTCCTAACACCACTGATCTGTGTCCAAACTGTAGAAGTGTATGTATATAAATATATGAGCTAATCTAAAATAACGGGGGCCAGCGACCATTAGACCATTACCCCGAAGGTTATTAAAACTTAATGCCTCATCGAAGAAAAGATAAGGCCCATGACGGAAGAAAGAGCACTTTTCTAATTACTCTTTCTTTCATTAGCTTGATGGAATACGACCACGTATTTCCCCACTAGAACGTGCGCTTACTTACACAACCGCCAAGGCTTACGTTTAATTTCGTAAATGATACGAGATTTCTTTAACTACTTTTATAGCGACGATTATAGCACCACGTAATATAGGATAAAACCTCGAGGTACAGTATCTTTTAATTACGTTTAGCACAGATTTGATGGTTTAATTTGAAAATTTTATACTTTGATGGTTAGTTTAATATAGCTTATCGGCCGGTGGCAGAAAAATGTATTGTTTACTTAATATACACTTGTTTTCGTATTGTTAATTAAGGATATGTAAAATTAGAATTTCATCGTCAGTCCTTCTAATTGTAGCAATATAGAATGATATGATCAAAAGTTTGTAACATGTTTAAATTATGATACATCTACAGATAGAATATGTCAAGTCATATTCCACCGATGAAAGCCCTCATTGGGGCCGGCCTGTGTTCCGCCATTTACACCGTAAAGTAACGCTTTCTTGATTACTGCGTGATAAGTGACCGGGCGTGCCTTGGCGTGCTTTTTAATTATATTATTAAAAGCGTTGTCCGGCGAAAGGTTAATTTTTCATAATGGCTCCGGCGTATGGCAATGATATGTAAATATGAAGCGCCTCCCTGCACGCGCGTTGTCTATTACTTGTTCGCGTGCCAGCTTTTACTTTTAATTTTCTAACGTATCTTGCCTTGGGATACTTATGGAGCCTACCACTGTGTGTGTGTTATTTGTTTAGTTCGTGACCTGCTTTCTGGCTGAGATTTGGAATTCGTTTATATTAAGGACTTTAGTTTAAACAATGTAATGAATGTTGTCTATGTTTACATTTCCAAATACAATTTGAATGTACTATACAGAACCTTATGTTCTTTGTTTTCATAAATAATTAATTTGTTTTTCGTAAATCAGTCTTGATACTATAGATGAGCTATTGTAAGAATATTGCACGAATACTACTATTACTTAGTTTCATTCGAGTAAATTCACATCAACTTCCACGATTAGTTAGTCCTAAAGAAAGCGTAAACTAATTGGACAACATAATGAATCTCGGAACTTACTCCACCGCAGTGGAAAATGTAAGGTAATTAGTGTAGGTTTTTAAAGTTTAAACTACTCATAAGCTTCCTCGAGAGGTTTGACTTAATTAAAAGAGTTGCAAGTGTGACTGGCCACTTGACGCCCTCACTGATCTTGCCTGTTCGGGTCGGGCTCTGTGGCATTAGAAACTACGAGAGATGGGGTGCGAATTACATGGCTCATATAGGATATAAGGTAATTAAAAGGATATTTTGTGGTTGATAGCAGATAGCATAGAGATAGCAATAATCATATCTATATTGCGATCATACACATATAATTTTCACAAATCCTTTCAAAGACATGTAGCAACGATTAGAAAAAAATTGTTTAAACTAATTTATGCTTGGAAGTATTCAGCAAAACTGTACTTTGATTTGCACATTTCATGAAAAGGCTAACATCATCAAGTCCCGCGTCTCATTTAGGAATATTAACACGAGTTAAAAAGGCCATGCGGAAATTGCGACTAAGGTAACATTTTAGTTAGCGCACTGTGAAAAGGCCGAGGTCTAAGCACACACTCATGCCGGTTGGGTGTGTAAAAAGATTAATTGGAGTGGCCCCTGCACTTGGCGACGCAGATTAAGGACTCAGCTTTAGATGAGTCCGGCGCTCGCTCTTCTATACACGAGCTACACTGTAATGGTAGTGCAGTTAATTAACGGTAGGTATACTAAAAAAAATAGGTTCAACAAAACTTGGAAAAGTAGACTAAACTATTAATTAGCGTAGCGCTATGAAGACAATGAACTATATAAATTATATTTTATTATCGTAATTTTAGAATCTAATAGACAGTAATAAATTATAAAAAAATATTTGGGGAATCGGAAGTTGTAATTGCAAGTCTATTTAAACATCACAGACCTATGCCTCCATCTCCAGAAGCAGGCCAGACGACCACTAAGCGACTTAATTAAGTAAAAAATAGCAAAAAAAACGAGTAACTGCCGCTAATTAGTGCTATCGCGGTGGTGACGGCTAATTCAGTGAGTGACTTTTGTTTGCGCCTTCGCAGTTGCCTTTGAAGTCGGCTGCAAAAGAATTTGTCTTTCCCTTTCGCAAAGGAGCTGGCAACTTGACTCTTTGAGGACTTTGGCTTGTTTAGGATATTAGCTGTTCATTTCTTAGGAGCAAGTTTGAGCGAAGTTTTTGCGGCCTCTCGGCGGAATAAGTAAGTGAGACACACAAGGAGAGTCCTTGTAAGTAGGGCTCTTGTGCGCCACGAGAGGTCGCTGTGTGCAGTTGGCTCTACTCTGGTGGTTAAGAGGCCACCGGTCTTGATGGTGAATTAATCGTGATTTGTCTAAGTACCTATATTGATGTTCGTTAATATTATACTACATATATTTATTTTCTACATTCAGTTAAGCTTCTTTTACGAAAGTAATGGAATAGCGATTATAAAGTAAAGATATATTTTTCCGTAACAATATGTCCAGTTTTAAAAAGATACCTATGAACGAATCCGGAAGTTTTTAGCCGAGGTAATGGTGTTGTGAGTTCCTGTATTGTATTTAAACAGTTGTTTGTCATTCTTACCCCTTACAACTTAATTCAAAGTTCAAACTCCAAATAGACTAGTCAACATTTATACATTACACATTACTTTATTATTATTCTACACAAGTACTACATTAGAATACGTCCTTACATACGTGTACATACTATAACGACTACGAATTCTTTTAAATATTTTACAAGTATTAAAGACTATCTGATTTCCCAAACCTTTGCTGCAGGCAGAGCTTGATAGGAAATCTAGCTTATATAGTAAAAAATCGCTATACCATCTATAGTATTCCGAAACCTGTATTTAAATGTTGGTCATCTTAGTCGTGCGGCTAATAGCCCGCCCGTGTCTACGGGCCCTCGCCCTTTCAGACTTTCTTTCAGAGATGTTTATCGCGAAGGAAATGGTCATTTTCCGTTGTGAAGCGAAAGGGTAGATACCATTAAGGGCACAATGCTCGTTAATGGCTCTGTGAATCCTTACTTTGTCAAAGTATTCTTAATGGAGAAGCTTTTCGTTAATGCTTTATTTTTTCATACAAACAAAATCTTTAAGGTATGGTTCAAAAAAATGAATCTTCTTTACTATGAAATATCATAAACCATTTAAGACTCTGTTTGAGACAAAGCTATTTAGTAATTTGGAGTTACTGATTACAATACTATACACAATTATTAGTAAGTAACAAAAATATTTTACGTAGATTTCTTTTCTGATCCTCATATTTGCTTTTACTAATCCATACATTAACGATAAGGGAAAGGTTTTAGGCAAACGGATAAATATCAGCAGGTATAGTGGTGAACATGTATTGATTAATACTCGAAAGCACTTTATCTTAGGCCAGTTAGATAAGAGTCGCTTGTCTATATGCAGGTGATATGGACACCCCTTTTTCTAAGGCATTATCATACTGATATCGACCGCTGGTATCCTAGTCATAAGCGTGTAGCGAATATAAACAATAAGTATT
This sequence comes from Leucoptera coffeella, assembly GCA_030578115.1. Classification (NCBI taxonomy): domain Eukaryota; kingdom Metazoa; phylum Arthropoda; class Insecta; order Lepidoptera; family Lyonetiidae; genus Leucoptera; species Leucoptera coffeella. The sequence continues at coordinate 86,781 of JAMBLF010001030.1, forward strand.
GTTCTCACATTGAATATTAAATTTAACTAATCAGCGGTCTTCTCACTTTAATATGAAACTCTTTTTCTCTTTTATTTTCTTATTGTTTTTGTAATTTTAATATTAAAAGGCGCCTTGCCAAACTGTTCTCTTGTCAATTTAATAGTTTAACCTCCTTTACTATCAAAAACACAAAATATTCATTTGCTAAGGCATAAAAAAATGAATAAAGAGGAGTTGAAACAATGCAGATACATGAGCAGAAAGGAAAAACCTTTAGGTACGAGATTTGATATCTACACGAGTTGTTTTCCCTTCGAGGTTATATCTTTATCATAACACACGTCTCTGTTTACCTAGCACTTCAGCCCTTTTTATATTAAAAGGCATATCTCAAGCTCCAGATCTTATCGGGAAAGTGGTTTTTTCAGTGAAACTCACTTGATAAAGGTAACAACTCTATATGTATGAACTGCGTACTTACAATATGGATAATATAAGCTATGACACTACATATTTATTTATTCGTAAAGGTTTTTAATTTTGTCTTTGGATAACATAGTTTGATTTCCGTCGTCATAAAACAAATGCTAGGGAACCAATATTTAGGGAGGAACCGTTTATCCAATAACATGTCTATTAAGGTACACTTCAATCGAAGGGCGACCCCAAACTAAACGATTACTAATGAGGAAATAGTGAATTCTTAACCCTTTACTTTATTAAATTATGAGATGGGTCTTACGAACTGTCAATTTATTTACGGTTCACTTGTTTATGGTCATTGGTTTGTCTTTAAAAATATAAATGAAGGAAGTTACACTTCAGCATATTGTAGTTAGTATTAACAAAAGAAAAAAACAACCTGGTTTTCAATATAACGTACTCAGCAATAATTAAATGTTAATTTACGTATTACATCACTATTACCTTAAATTAATTCATAGTTATTAAAAACAATGAACTAAGAATCTAGAATATACAAAAACAATACTTATCCTACATATGTACGAATAATGCTTTTACAAAATCTTTCATACCATACCTACCAGTCTTCGTAGTAATAATTTTACATATTGTTCAAACGTGACAAACAAACCTAATTCGTAGTCTTTACACAACAAATTGGCAGGAAATCAAAATCTTGAGCTATTAAACAACTAAATTAGACGAAATATCAGGGGTAGAAAACGACACGATACCTGTAAATAGATATCCAAAATTCGAGGTACATCTGAAAGCTGCAATAAGTCGTATCATCATTCTACACTTACCTGAAGTTGGAGAACCATTTGACGAGCTGTGCCGTGTTGTTCTTGTTGAACTTGATGTCGGGGAAGTACATCTTGAGCACCGCTGAGCTGGGGTACCGCACCCAGAAGAACATCAGCTTGGCCTTGCGCAGGTGCATCGGCGTCAGGGTCGAAGAGTGCATTGGAGTTAAGGACGCTACGGACAACAGACTGCGCTTTCAAATTTATTTGCTCAGTCACGTGTACAGGGGGCTTTATATTATAAATATTCGTATATGACAAGGTGTCAGATACTGCCGAAATAATTACTAAGGCTTTATTCATAATTAGTAACAAATGATTAAGTTTATATAAAGATTAACCTCTAGGAGATAAGGACTTCAAACTTTTGACTGTTTGTAAAATATACACGTATTTGAATGGTTTTCTACATAAAAACTGGTAGTAACTACATAAAACGCCCATTTCTTATTATTCAGACATAAATATGCTGTAGGCTTAAGTGTAGTTCAAGGCATGGTATCTAAGTATATAAAGTCGTTTCCAATACGATATGACACCGTGAAGCTCCACAAATAGTTAATCCGTTTGCATCTAATCTTATAACGTGCCTTAGCTGTTATTTATATGCCTATTCCAGGTTAGATAGAAGGTGCTTGCGGTTTCATATGAGCACATTATATTATAAGTAATTAGATATTTATAAATGGGACTTTATTGCAATATAAAATGTTTACATATGTAGATACATAGTTGCAGATGTAATAATTTAATTAATCATTAAGACAAAATACAATATGAATCTTAGGGCTTAATAAATCTTGTTTAAATCGACCAACGTTATGTAAGAGTTAAATAATTTAATTAATTATGTATCTTATGGGCCTAGTTCACGTTATGTGTTTCCGATAAAGAATTGCTTGAAGTTACTTAAAGCGTGGAAACCGCAACATTTGTTGGGTTTCCACAATCGTACCACTAAGTAGGAAACGAGTGATACGTTCGTAAGGTTAAACGATGGAGAAACAAGATATCTGTGAGTCTTGTAGACTAAGCCTAGTAGCAACGCCATTTATAGCACGCATTAACACCTACGGTAAATAATATAGGCTCATTCCTTATAAGCAATTCGTTATTTATATGACTGTAACTAACTACCTACTTCTAAACTTATAATTAGTAATGAAAAAGGACTTACACGCTAAGGAGTTGAAAGTTCTATTTGAAAAGGATATAGTAGGCTGTATCCCGTCGTAGGGCAGGTCGGTGGAGTTGCAGTCGGAGTGTGGGTCGTGCGTGTCCATGTGCTGCGGGTGGTGCGGGGGCGGCGCGTGGTGGTGGTGCCGCAGGTAGTCGGGCGAGGCGTGGTGCGCCGCCGCCAGCAGCGCAGGGTGCAGCAGCGCCGGCGGGTGCGGCAGCGGCGGCGAGTCCCGCTCGGGAGCAGGCGGCGACCGCGCCAGCCCTCCGCCAGCGCCGAAGAAAGGCGAGTACGGCGAGAACACCTGACTCTCATGCAGCGAAGGGTTGGGGATCGCCACGGACGTAGGCAGCGCCATGCCACCCGGGTAAGGCCTCGGAGACGGAGACTCAGGAAACTTGCTTTCGGGCGAATGGCCCATCCCTTCTCCTAGGATTCTGCTCACTGTTCTCGGGGTGATGCGAGTGTCCGTCACCTTATGTCTTTTCTTTTTGGGCGTGACCACTAAACTCAACGCCTCGTTCTGCTCGGGATTGGGCTCTCGGTCGAAGCTTCCGTTCATCGCGCCATACAGTGAAGGGCCCAGGGGCTTCGGGGGCGCCGGGAACATCCCTGTTGGAGGTCGTATGTGAGTTCCAGGCCCAGAAGCGTCGCCGTGCAGCCCAGGGAAGGGGCCGCCGACCGACGCGCGAGGACCGTTCATTTGACTCATTAATATTTGGTTATGTGTCATAAATGGAACGCCGTTAGAGACGCTCGTTGGGTGATGAATTGGTGCATTACCTGACATCTGGCCTGGGGGCCTCTCGGAAGGCTTCGGCGTGGGCGACTTCCTGTCCAACAGCCGCGTCGCTCTTATCAGGTCCTTATTGAGCTGCTCCGCCGCCACTGCCGCTGCTTCAGATTGTTTTCCTAAGACTCGTCGCTGGTGCACGAATCTCGTTACGATGGAATCGACGAGACTTGCGAGTGAAGCAGTTATTTCGTTCTTTAGCACTTCCGCCAGTCCTTCTAGGTCGGCGCCTGACACGGGCCCTACAGACCCGGCATTGCTTCTCAGAGCGTCCAATCTCTCCGCTAACTCAGATGACAAAGGTGGCTTTGGCGTAGGTCCCAGTGATCTTTGTTGAGGCGAATGCTGGTTGGACTGTGGTCGCTGCAACTGATTGTTTTGGTTTTGCTGTTCAGCGGCTTCTTTCATTCTAGCCTCTTGTTCCATGAACAATTTTTGGCTCACGTTAAGGTACATAGCAGCAGCATTATTGAGATTGTGGTGAGGATGCGGGCGATGCATGTGCTCACCTGGCGGCAGATGCGGTATCATCGGCAATGCACCGTTGAATCCTGGCGGGAGATGAGGGTGGCCGACGGCGTGAGCGTGTATTTTCGCAGAAATCATCTTGCTCATCACTTGGGATAACATGTTGGGAGCACTGGTATTTGGTATCGGAGGTGGTACTTCCTTAGCTGGCGAAGCCGGCTCTGACTTGGGCATCGGCTCGTCAATCTGTTCGACGTCACTCGAAGCACCATCGTTATCCACCGTCTCCGATTCTTGTTCCATTCTATTACACAACTGTACGTACTTTTGTTGCATTTCTGCCAACTGCTCTTGCATAGTCCTCAGCTGTGACTTGAGAGCGTGCTTCTCTTGTATTCTCTGGTGCAGCGGCGGCCGGTCGGAGTCGTCTTCCGAGTCTTCTGACACCGTGTGTGCACTGCTGCTGTGGCTCGTGACGTATCGCTCGGCTGCCCCGTCGTGTTGCTGCGGCTGGTATAGTTTTCGCTTCTTGCAACCGTTCACTTGGGGTTGCAGAGGCACTGGGCTGGAGCGCATCGTAGACACTATATTTTCCACACGAGCTCGTTTCACATCCAATGGCTTCGGAGAGGACCGTTGTGCGTCGTTCAGATCCTCAGGTTCCGATTTCGGAGCCAACAGGGGCTCTGCTAGGCTTTGGCTGGCAGGAGGCGAGTTTCTTGAATCGCCTGCGCTATCGAGAGCGAGGAGCGCATCATCGAGATCCTGCCGCGATTCTTGAGAGGTAGGTCGTTCTGGAGACTGTTTTTCTTTAGGTTCGTCGTTATTATTATTCGCCAGCACGTTGTTGTTGTCAGGCGAGAGTCGTAATATTTCTTTCTTTCGATTTTGCAAAATATCTCTTAAGACACGATGCGCGATATCGTTGGGTGGAGGTTCCTCGTTGGAATCCTCGACCTTGGGAGCTCTCCCGAGCAGTTCGCTCAGCATTTCAGCAGAGGGATAGCCAGGCCCGAACAGCCCGAAGTGCTGGCGGCCTTCGAATATCGCACCGTACAGTCCGCCGCTCATGTGTGCGAGGCGCGCGGGCGCGAGTCCGTTCGTCACGAGAGTCGAGTAACAATTGCGCGCCTCACCGGCGTCCACGCGCTGTCTGGCGCGTTTCTGTTTTCTAAGGAGCTTATCTGAGTAGGGCGCGTGTGAGTCGGCCTCCTCCTCCGATGACATCATAGGCTAGAAGGGTCGCGATTGGCTGGGTGGGCATCGGGATCGGCCCCACCGCTCTACGCAAGGCGCATTGCCCGCTCTGAAACATAAAGGAGGGGAGCGTGAGCACACCTGCCGGAGACTGCCGGCTGCGACGCGCGCGCACCCAGAGATGCACTCGCCATTGTGCGCCGCGGCGCTATTGTTTGGGAACGCTGTTCCCCAAATTACTACTCATGAATATCAGCATTCTAAATGGCAAGACTAAGATTTCACTATGAAAATAAAACTAATGATGTACCAACAAAATATACATAACTCAATACAACTCTTAGTATACCTACGTACTAAATTACCTACATAAAATAATAGAAATGACTGCACCTAGAAATTTAATTTATTATCTTTATTTACATTGCCTACTTATAATTACAGCATTTTCTAAAAAGCTGTTTATTTTAAGACATGTATTGTAAAGAAATTATGATAAAACATCTTATATACGAGCATTTTCCTCATTGGCAATCGAGTTCATGCCAAGTTAATGAATGACTAATGTCCGTTGTGGTCAGTCATTTCATGTGTTTTCGTGGACAAAAGAGTTATCTACGCGGTAGATACTACAAACAGTACCTCCTCCATAACAACAGCATTAATTCCTTTTGGAGCGTGACTCCGTTTTATGTGAGGACAATGAAGCTAAAAATGTCAGAAATAATTCTGTGAGACACGCGCATTACGGTGCGTTTACGTTGTACGGGATTTTTGGCACACGCTGTCTATATCTGTTTTACTATTTCTAGCTTTGAACTCATCAATATTGAAAGGAATCATATGATAATAAGATTCTTATTGGATTTCTACACATTTTATTCTCATGTCTATTCTTCATCTCTCTATTCAGCTATGGCTTCAAATCTTTTATGTATCGAATTATTGTTTAATAGAAATCAACGTAATTACTATAATTATTCCGTCTATCATCTTACATTAGCTACGTAAATAACATTTTCAACAAACACCTAAACACTCTCCAGTCCTAATGGAGAAGTCATACATTACCCAAACTTTTCACAAAAAGGCAAAACACAATTACAAACTCTACAGCTGATTTGTCAGTTACTATACCAAATGTGATTTTAATAAAATACATATACTATCAAACAACGGACTGCGCTGTAACTTCGCAGCCGCGTGGCTAGTGGACACCGGCTAATCTCGTAGTCGCTGTTCTTTCTGGAGCAACATCCGCCAGCAAATTGCCACGGACATATTGTGATGGTGATCCTATCAATGGCGGAGGACTTCCGATGAGGTTATGGGCCACTTGCGACAGTCGTCACGGCTCTGAGCACCGCTGTACTGATTCTACTGCGACTAGTGCCTACTCGTACTTACGTAGAAGTGCTATGTAATGATTGAGAGAATATGTTTTTACTTCAAGTCGTGTTGGGTCTATCAGAGCGATTTTAGTATATAATGGGCTATGATTTGCAAACTCAACAAGACTTGTAGACTTAGTTAAAAGGTTTAAAGTTTAAATTCGACGCATAAGCTCCCACCTATGTAACATTCAGTATGTAAGTTTTACTAATACAAATACTTCGCGCCCGATTAAGATATTCATAAGTATACATGTACATAGGTTTCTAAAATGCAACACATATTTTAATGTATTACAAAATATATTTTTATTTATTGTTAGAAAGATAATCTTAAGAATATAATCCTTCATGCCAAGACTTATAAGATTTATATTTTATGTTATATTTTTGTTATACTTATTTATTATGGAAGAATCGACCCAACTGTTTACAGGAATGCAGCGAGCAGTGTGGAACTCCACTTCCGCTCGGACCTCACCGGATCTTGGGGCCTATGGTAGAGGAACGCTGCCGGAGAGGTATTTATCCTAAGGTGAGATTATCTCCATCGAGGTATAATAAATTTTGAGCTTTTCTTAAATATAAGTTAGCCCCAAGGTAGATTAAAAAACATTGTTTACAAAAATCCAAAAACGCATTTGTTACCAACAAAACAAAATGTTAAACTATCATCAATATCTTTATATTGTACCTTCTAATACAAATTACAAATAGAATACGATTATATCGAAACGGAATATCAAAAACTAAACTCGACAAAATTTTCCTTTATCAACGGGATCTCGGTTACTAATTCCAGTACCAAATCATTTCAATAAACATCAAATAACGCATAAGTAATGATTTTATAAGCACACAATGTTACACCCTAGCACGCTTTCATCAGCATGAAATCAGTAAATGACATTCGAGACAAATAAAAGGGCGGGTAAATGATACACTTTTCGAGCATGACAACTATAATAATTGTTTAATGAAACTAAAATATGTCACTGTAGTCCTTAAAACTATCCGTACATTCATGAATAATATTTGGAAGACCTTTTTTTAACATTTACCTGCACCTACTGTTAACTCATCAGAGTACAATACTAAAGTGTGTGAAAATTATACCATAATAAAATTTTCAATGCTTTCCACGTTGGTATCAGGTATTGGTAATTTATCTGTGTTCATGTCATAATATATTTGTCACAGCCTTGCAGTCATATTAGTAACTCCAAGGACGCTGTTCTCAATATTGTTTACACATGCACTAGGCATTGGCAGTAAGCTGGGAACATATCGAGGGCGAAGGGCTCAGCACTCTCCCGTCTCGACCTGTTGAGCGCACCCATGCTCATACCGCACCGTCTAAGCTAAGGGATGGGACCAACCCTTCTGTTTATCGATAATTGTATTTGACAAAGCATGACGCTATGAACGTTGAACGCTATGAGCGTGTACAACTGTTCTAAATTGTTATTGACAATATGTTGCATTTTTTCCTAAGTAAATAAATGATGCCGAGATAAATAGGCAGTTGCCAAAATGTTTAGGCGACTTATTATATATCTTTTTATAAAAGAAACTTTCATAATTTGTAGATTTGTATTTAAGTGATGATAGTGATTTTAAAGATATTAAAAATAACCCAACTACTATAACTGTTATTCTTAGCAATTGCAACAGTGCTTGAAAAATATATCCATCATATTTGCTATATTAACTACAATCATTCGATTCTCGGCACTGTTAAGATGATTCTCGAACAGAGCTCGACATCGCCCTACCTCCTTCCCTCACAAAGATTGCGTCGACAACCCCCGAGTGTAATTTGGCGTGACCGAGCCAAGTCGTGTACTTTTACGGAAACTTACATTTTCTGGTACTAAATACTGATACTACAAGCTCATTTAAGATTTCTGATACTGAACTGCACAACTTATGTAATTATTTACTATTTAGATGTAATTATGAACTAGCAAGTTTAAAATAGTTGGTATATTGGTAGCCAACGAATTATATGATACTATACATTTAGTTCGAATTTCTGAAACATGCATAAACGATGAAAGCAAGTTTTGATAGAAGTAAGGTTTCAAGTTCCTTAAAACATATTTTCCTGAACACTTTCGAAGATTGTTTATTACGCGAATGGACGCTAATTAAACGTGTAGTGCACCCTCTTTGAAACAATGCATAATTACGGTTCCTACCTGAGTACACGACCAAGGCTTGATACCATCAGTGGTGGCATATGGCGTCGAGGAACCAACTGTCCATTTCAAGGATAAATAGGGAGGGTTGATCACCACTTCCTGATGTGTATGTGCAGTATGGGAATGCGTGGGAACAATGAGGGTGACCGAAGCAATTTACCTAACTACCAACGGTGAATAATAAATTTAAAACAATTATTCTTTGAACAGACTATTCTGTATGGGAAAATTTCGTTCACCCTCCTAATGCTTATCTTATGCCTTCATGCGGGAAACATAAGTATTTATTTATTTCACCTAATTCTAAATATTTTATGTGGTTTTATTATAGAAGTTATATGATTTTTAGCATTCAATAATAAGTATAATTTATATTCACGAAATATAATGAATGTTAGAATTATTTTTATTTAGATTTCTGAGTTAACGTAATCTACGTGCGTATATCTATTTCTATAGAGATGGTATTCTCATCAATGCCTGTACGTACTTATACAGTGTAAATTCTAGGCACTACTGGCGTCAACAATCCATCCTATGTTTTATTTTTACTAACTCAGTCAGTCTCTTTGAAGGAAAACAATATTTTTCATATTGAACAGTCAAGTACTAGAAAAATCAGAGTGCTATAGCGCAGTAGACAGTAGTGATGTACCACGAATATCGACGGCTGCTTGATCGAGAGATAAGCACGTGAGGCCACCTGTAATGGCCGAAGGAATCGCGTGCTGCTGGCAATTTCCCCAAATGCACATGTAGGTGTTAGCCCTTTGCATGTGTGAACTCTGTCTTTGTAGTGATAGAAACCGCCCTTGATGCGACACGGTTCTAAGTATTTCAGACAATTATATTATCAAAATGACTAAGTTTGTGTGTTAATTAACAGGTTTGATATAATTTAATTTTCCTATAGAAACTCCACTTCATTTGTTTTTTATAATTTGTGCAAAAAAGAATTATCGTAATATCAAATATTTAACCAAATATACTAATATATTGTATGTTATTTCAGATATTGTCTCAATATATGACAAAATGAAGCAGTCGACCCAGTGAAAGGGTGAACTCCGGCGATGATCATGCATAAATGATGAGGCCAAGCCAATAGCGTGCCTCTTGGGCCATTACCGTGTTTCTATGAAAAAGGACATTCGCCTTATCAGTGGATATCGCACGAGAATAAAAACCAACGATTAGATCGCGCCCCAGCTCTATTAGACGAAGAGTTGGAATTGGTAAAGCGAATTCATCGATATCGATAATTGTAAGGTAACCACGGTTTTTCTTGGACATGCATATCGTTGGAGTAAGATAATATTATAAAATAATATTCCAGATTTTTACATCTTTGATCCTAAATACCTCGTTCCTTTAAATCAAGTTGTAAGATGAAATCAAGTTCTCTTCAACTTTGTGGATTATATGTAGCTGTGAGTATGCTAAACACTTATGGTATGAAAATAAAATGAAAAATCGTCATATGGTTTTTAAATGCTGTGATGCCGTTATACACTTTAACTTAATGCTTGAATAAACTTTAACTTTTTTTCATTTCGAAGTTGATGAAAAAAAAAAATTTTTTGGTATATCATCGACAAACACCGTGTCAATCCCATTCCTATTCCAGCATGTAAGTTGGTGGAAGACAGTCGCTTATTATAGTCGACCATTATCTGGCCATGTATCGGCTGTGACATATGGCCAATATTCAACACGAGCTGTCATTTCTAAAGTCCATAACATGCGAGATTATACTTGCTTCACCATGTACAGGTTGCATACGATAAGGCAGCTCTCGAATTATATTTTGTTGTGACACAGAACATTAAAACGGTAATGTCACAGTTTTGATAACATCATATAATATTACAATTAAAGAGTATTTTACATGCGTGATAATGTTCAAAAAAACAAAAACCTAATAACTAAAATATAAGAATAAGGATCAATTTTAACTTAATTTAGTTTCGTAATATTAATTCATAAAGTCCACTAATCACTTCTAAATTTCGCAAGTTCTTATAGTTATAATGTTGCTAAAATGGAATTATGTTCTCACCCTGTATGACCTTATTTCTATATACACTACGTAAAGTTTGTAGCATGCAATCTATAGGGTCACCTTAATCATTTTGTCCTTCGTTAGCAGCTATATACCTACGTTAAATTACTAACTGAACCGACTTAAACGAATGAATACATGTGAATAATGATGTATTAAGTTCGAGCATTTATACCGCAGTATTTATCATGCAGTTTTTCTATGATCCTGATTAATGTCAAAATTATATTTATTAATTAGTCTTGTGTGGCCGCCATAATTAGTTATCGGCGTAGCAGTGTCCAGTTTCATTAGAACGAGCACAAAAACTCACATCTGTTTAATGTCTTATCAGTCAAAACAATGTCACATGTGAATGTAGGCAGAAACCCATTATCATAAACTTCCTCTTAAGGACAAGCCAACAGGGAATTGTAATATCTATTTAACCAGAATACCAACTTCACAATATTTTGGCGGTTTCCTGCTGATAACGTTAATTTTAAGAAAAAAATACATTGTATGATTGTTTGGAGAAGCTGTCATCTTTTTCCAATGATTATAAGTTTGTTGTTATCTTAGTTGTAGCCCTTGTTTTTAGTTTCATATGTTATGGAACTAAAGCTTCGTTTTCTACTAAGCTGTACTATTAAGATATCGTTATGTTTTACGAGAAAAAGCTTTGGAACGGACCCACCCGAGATCTTTTGCAATACTGTCGCTGAATTTTTGTTCAGCCCCAAAGATAAAAAAACGATAATCTACATAAGTAAAGATGATGAATCGATAATTTTTATCGAACCACCTTTTCAGACAAAAAATATGCTTGCAATAAACAGTTGATAACATATTCGTCATACACACCTAAACCATCTTATATAACCACCGAGGCCCTCTTCCTCCAGCGGCGTTCTCACACCGTCAGAGCAATCCCGCTAACTAGCGCTTCCTAGACGCAGCCATCCTGTCGCCAGTCAAAACACACAACAATCAGCGCACCCTTTCCACTCGTCTTCAAATGATAAGCTTCCTCCGCCTAATGGCCACTAGCCGACATAATAGACACGGACCTAAGGGCTTCTTGCTATTGGTTGCGCGTGCGCATCTAGCTGATCAAGGTATAATATATTTTTAAATGTAGAGATGCCAAAATATGGTTTCGTCTAGAGATTGACCATCAGATCAAGAGGGAGATTAATTGATTTTGTGTTTCTACAGTTTGTTTACTATATTTAGTCTACATTTATCATTAAGGCGAAATTATAGTTATAAATTCATACGTTCTACCACAGCTTATACTCAAGTTCTGTACGGAAGAGACAACGGGCACCTATATATTTGGCAACCTGACTTACAACTTCGAAATTTATGCACATCTTCATTAAGTTCTTAACGATACAATTTATGATATAAGATTATTTGTTTTACAATTATGTAATGCAACAATAAAAAGACATCAGTTGTTGGCACTTTATACATAATTTCTCAAAAATTGTTCTAATGTTATTCTAATTCCTTAAGATAAATAGGTATTTATCGATACCTTTCCGTATGTCGTGAAGCTCCGCTGAGTACCGGAATGAGTCCCAGCTGGCCCTGTCCGTTACAGTGGCCCAGGTAAGCGAGTGAAGTGAGGAAATCAATTGCCTTCCGACTGAACGCCTCAGTTTACTTCAAAGACAGCCTCAACTAGCTCACTCTGTGTCCTTATGGATAACTTTTGTAGTTTGTTTAGGAGATATCTAGGTATAGCTATAGCTGAGGTTGCGAGGATTAGATAGGTTGGGATCTTTAGAAAGATAGTTTTGAAAGAAGTGAAATAAACATATACAGACATTTCACGTACTTGGAGTTTTAACACATCTCGGTTGCTATAGGTATTTAATTTGGATTCATTATTTCAATAGAAGAATATAAGAAAATATATTTTCTGTGCACGACTATGAATTACTACTACGAACTACAGTTATTTGCTACTTAAGCTCTGAGCAGAACATGTCTAACTCTCTCGACCTAATGGAAGTTAAATAAGGCCAGATTAAGACGTAATTACACAGAACGAGTCTAAAGGTTCCATAGTAGTAGACTAGGCTCTGACGTGTGCACACGCCCTTAGCCCCGAGATTCCCCGTCGGCCGTCAACGATTGCGCGTACAAGATTGTTTCCTCTTTAGGCCTGGGCAATTGAGTTGGTTCCGCTCCTTGTCCACGGAACTCGATCTAATGGCTCAATTGCGCACCCAACAGCCCAATCGGATCTTATTCAAGTCTTATTAACTTACTGACTAGTGCTAAAACTACGTTGTATAACAGAAAATATAAAGTATGCTTCGTTCAAGTTCTGGATTCTTTAAAATTATGATAATTCTTTAACCCTTCAGATTTAATTTGCATATGTACGAGTGTTACATTTATTTAAAGAAAAGTGTACATTTTAATCGGTATCCATTAATGTAAAGATTAGAAAAATAATAACTGGATACTACGATACATCGAAGCCAGGGAAGGCAATAAAATTACAGAATCGTATCGAGTCCAGCATCGATTTCCGTTTCTCGTATTCACATTTATTTGTTCACATTCATAACAAAAAGGCAGCGGCGATTCGATACGTCGTCGATGTCGTAATAAAGCTATGTTGATTGAGAAACTTTTTTATGTTGGTTAAACCTTGTTTTAACGTACTTACAAGTGAATTTAGCTTTGGCGAAGAATTCTGGTGATTTTTAGATGCATTTGGACTTTTTGAAAATAACAACATGCAGCATTTGCCTTAGATATGAGCGTAATACTTTGATCATATATTTGGGCTATGGATGATAAGTGGACTTTAAGAGGCCAAAGACGTTTGGAATACGACAACAACCAATTAAGCTCTTCTAACTGCCCTAAAAGGTTTCAAATTCTTGTGGAGCATAAATGTATTACTTTATAAATATAAATGTTCCTAATACTCGTAGCTAAGGGAATGCTTAGATTTTATTGATGTAACTATGTAAAACTAAAATTTGTCTGAGAGGAAGTTTATGCCCAACACAATCAATAGCAAAGTGTAGGGAAGAGCTATATCAATTAAAAACAAAACAACACCTATGGAAACAAACAAGACGCAATCTGCCCAGCGATTGCCGACTTCCAGCAATAACATAACGCTCTTGTGCCTAATAGGAGTAGGCATAACTCCAAAAAGTTTTGCCATGTTACTATAAAGGCGATGTGTTAACATAGACTACGCAGGATTAGACTTGATTCTTAGAAGAAACGTATTGTGTACTGATAGAATATGCCGGTATCGTAATTTATATTGGTTATGTATAGAGAAACCGTCGTGATGTGCATGCGTCTTACAATTCTTTCAAAATGAACACTGCAAAACACAAATTATATATTTTTTTATTATTATATATATTTTTAGTTTTAATCCCTAAATAGTTTTATTATGATTAATATTGTTTCGTTCGTTTGTACAGATTATAACATAAACTTTTAAAATCAATGGTTAAGATACAAAAATTTCTCAAAAATATTACGTGACACGTTTCGGTTAACAATTTCTATCTAATTTTGTGTCAAATTAACGATTCTATTTCTTTACTAGTCTATTTGAATGTTAGGCAGCCTAGTAGCAACACAGAGATAAGGTTTCGCCTCATTTCATTGTAGCAATTCAAATGCGTATGCACGAAGTTGCAGCCATCGGATCTTGAGGCCAAAAAGACTTCTGGACTCCGGCCAAAGTTCTGAGGAACCTAGCTTTGAATTTCACATACCTTGTGGATGTTTAGGACAATAATCCTGTACAGTTGTGTAAGCCAATGCTTGTGTTGTATGTGTACATAGTTTGGTTTGAATTGTGTTATTATATCGCAATACAACATAGATTGCGTGAATAATGATTCTATTACAACATTTGCATGTTTAAAGTATTTACCTAGCTGAGAGGAATTTAAAGTATGCCTTTTATACCCGGTTTTACCAGTTAATAAGATTATTTTATTCTTATTTGGATAAATTATATTTTTAAAAATGTATCTCTTATAATATTGGAATCTATATCATTCAAATTATTCGACCAATGTACGAACTATCTAAGTTTTGTCTGAGGCAGGAATAATTTTCAAATAAATTTGCTTAGTTCTTAATCCTAGTTTCTTGTATACATCTCATAAGTGGCGGTAACTTCTTAGCACACAGTTTAGTCTCAATGTTAATTGCTGTTGCGAACTTGAGAATTTAAAGGGTTGACTTAACCTCACCAAACATAATACGACAATTAAGAGCGAAGTTCTGTGACTTAAATAAGATTTCATCTTATCATCTGATCTTATTCCCAAACACACATTCTTCTGAATCGTTTTACTTACAAACAATTATGATTAACCATTACATTCATTATACGATAATTTCCAAATTCATTCTTGTCTAAAAGAATACTGGTATCTGATTACGGTAGGGATATAATCTGACCACACAAACGCACTTATGATGGAGTTAGAAGAACATTCTCTCCCTGGAGAATCAAATATCATTATAGGTTTTTTGCAAATCCACTGTCATATGGCATGCTTTCAACCCTTGTCTTATGTCAATTTGACGAGAAAAAACTACAAACATTGATATAATATTCTTGAAATTTACTAACAGTAGAAAATAAAATATAAACATACTTTTATTTGACATGCATGACATGTCATCTAAAAAAAAACAATATACGAGTAAAACGTATGTCTTTGGTAACCAGTAGACGAATTTATTATGCCTTGCAAGATGAGTAAATTGTGGGTTACACCTTTGTATAATACCCATTTAAAAAGCTAAAAATAATTAACTGCTCACACTCGATATTTTAAAGTACGAAGTTAGCACTAAATAATTATTTGGTCACAGCGCATTCTATTTACGTAGCAAAGTAGGCCAAAAAGCGGAACTGTCTCAATTGAGGCGTCAAACGCCAATTAATGTATTAACAGAGCAGCGTGTAATTGCAAGATGTACGAATTTGAACGCGAGATAGGATGCGCCAAAGGTTAAATCCATCGACTTGCTTCCTGTCATGGAGACGACTTTAATTGTTATGTTAACGCGCTCGTATAAGGCGGTTATACACTTCAGTTCTAGGTTATTTTATTACAGTTTTGGCTTATTCATAAAATATACACTGTTTTTGTTCTTTTAGTCTAATAGAGTAAGAGATTTCAAATTAAGCTCCGGATTGTGACCTCTTACACTAGTGAATAATTTGTATTGTTTTGTTGAAGTCCAGGTTTTTGTGATGCGATGTCTGTATTTGTCATTCAATCTACACATTTAAAAAATCGTTTATTAGTGTCACAATGTATTATGATTTTTTTTCATGCTCTTTAAATTATAGATTTTCAAGTAGTAAAGCTTTAATACTACAATTTTTAATTCTATTCCATTTCTACACCAGTATAGACAAACCTAAATCCTAACGTCTATAAACACGTAAGCCAACAGTTAGTATGATACCGCCACTCATCAATCTAAAACTACTTTACAAACTTGTACTGTGTCATTCTTGTGAAGTGCGAAACCAAAATAGAAACGAGCACGCTTGTTGATTAGTAAAAAGGAAATATCCTTAATGAGTTTGATTGCGAAGTCTTCTGTCCAATTACTAGGTGGACAGTTAATGTTGGGATGTTTAAACTTTAGCTCGTGTAATGATGGAATATTGTCATTGCTATATAAGCGAATATAAATAACATAATTTAAACGGTTTCTAGTTTCTAACATTATATTTATTTTATAGGTTTCAATTCATTTCAAATTAAATTCACGTCTTAAAATGATTTTACTTCTCGTTGGACGTTTATTTATAATTTATATTCTAATTAGTTATAAGTTTGTGAGTATTGTTATTACTCGTATTTTTTATTCAATAAAAAAATATTAAAAGAAATTTACTTTCTGAAAATTTCAAACATTCTATACTTCGGTATAGTATACATAAAACCAGCCCAAAAACATCATAAGATCACAATCAGGTAATGGTTTGTAAACTTGAAGCAGTTTGGGGAAGTAGAGGCTCATATCGCGATCGCACGAAGAACCGTTTCGCTAATTGAATGCGTTTTCGGCTACTTTAATGAAGTGCTCCGTTGCACTATCTACCTCTTTTAGGAATAAGGGTAATCAAGTTGTTGCACCCTGTTTGCATTTACCTACGTCTTTAAAGGTTAGATGTGATCAAATTTTAGTAACATTACATAAATAAAGGTACCCCTAAATACTACTTTTATATCTTTTCTAGTTATTTGTTATAGTCATAAAGGACTACGTAGGGTTCTTACGTCATTATTGTGACCTTAGATTTTGTCAAACCAGTCAGGGTTATTGTGAGAAATATCACCACATTAACTTTAAACAAAAGTTTTGAAGGCGAACTTAAATGCGTCACATTAAAATGGAATGTAGCAGTTTGAGTCTTGATGAAAAAGTTCTAAATGATTCATATAAGTAATAACTCTTTGAAACAGATGAAGCCACACACATA
This sequence comes from Leucoptera coffeella, assembly GCA_030578115.1. Taxonomy (NCBI): domain Eukaryota; kingdom Metazoa; phylum Arthropoda; class Insecta; order Lepidoptera; family Lyonetiidae; genus Leucoptera; species Leucoptera coffeella. The sequence goes on from JAMBLF010001030.1 coordinate 103,822, forward strand.
TTTGGAAACATTTATGTAATTTGCAAATAATGCAATTATATAAGTATAGCTCCATAAATCTGTCATATTGTTATATTTAATCAGAATATTTAATTCATTTATGCGCAAAAGGAAGCAATTGAATTGAAGTCGCAAACAAGTTAGTGGCCACGTCTCGGCAAAAAGAATTCCGTCTCAAGTTGTTGCTGAGATGTATTCAAATGCATACAAAAGAGGCGTTGGGGTTAATTCAAAGGCATAAGGAACCCTGCTTCGTTACCTTCTGGCGTCTTGGATTTGAGAGATGGGAACCGAACTAAAAGAACACATTTCTAATCCTTGCAGATACAAAAATTGATAAAACATCCCTTGTACTTTATAATTAATCTTAATATGTCACATATCTATGAGTACTTGTTACGTTGTGGTTTCGTTTTAATATTTTTTGTCGTCTTTTGTAACATCACCATTCAAACTATACAGCAAGATAATTAATTATTTAAAAAACTGTTAGTTTACATCTCGTTTCGAATACAAAATTGTTATGCCCCAGTTTTCTAGAAAAGCGTCTAATGAAATGAAAAACGGTCTTGCAATCTGTGAAGCGGCAACAGCAACTATCATTGAGCCGGGCGGAAAAACCTAGGCGCAAGTGTGTCGATTTCCATCGTCTCTCCGACTCAAGTAGAGAAAAATAAATTCTCTAGCTTTCGGGGTGAGTGGGGACCTCCCTATAGCCTCCTTACGGTCGAGGACAAAAAGAATGAATGGAGACGCCCCTTAACGAATACACCGAGCGGCATAATTCATACTTATCCAAGTGCAAGGAGTTGACATTTGTTTTTTTTAGTTTGCATATTTTTAATTTTTACGTGTAAAATAATAATTAATGGATTTTTTCTAAGATTATAATGTAAACTAATTGTTAGCTCAATCTTTATAACAATTGATAGCAATAAATAACAAAATACCTAAAAATAATTTATGATTTGATAGGAACCAAGAGTTATTAAAAGAAATTTTATGTCTATTCAATTTGATATGAATTAAAATTCATCTGAAATTGAGTTGAGTAAATATAATTTTCTAAGGTTTGATATATACCTTATAGTTTCTTTTTCCCACTGTACAAAATATAAATTACAACACAAATTTACGCAAGTAAAATATTTATTACCGAACTGAAGACCATAAGAAAACAATAAAAAAGAATCCTCGAAAAAGTTTCAAAATTTATTATAAAAATAAACTGCATCGAACGTGTGGCCATCACTATTCCCAGCCTGAGGTAAGTTAAGATGCAATGACGTATAATTTCCCATCTCTTTCATTCAGCCACCACATTCACCCCGATCTCAGCTCAACCCTTCGTCTGTCAATCTTTAACTATAAGAGAATGCCTCGTCTACGCTAGGCTGGAAACACACTCGTGATTTACTCTCTTTATTTTTTTTTCGGTACGAAAAACTTTATTTTTGCTCGCAATTTGGATGTAGAATCAATTTTAAAGGCACTGACTGTGTAAACTATTGTAGTGTTAATTTGAAAGAACTGGAAACTTTATATAGCTTGCCGCATGTACGGTGGTAGAACATGATGAAATCATAGCTGAAGGTTTATACAACTACCGTAGTTTGTATTTTTGTAAATCAGCATAGTATGAAATTACTTCTATGTTATTACATAAGATTGTCTTAGTATTCTAGCGCGAATCTAACTTAATACCTAGCAAAAACAGGGCTTCAACATTGATAATAATGGGATTTCACTTAGTGGAAATCGTGAAGTTTGTTTTCAGCCTAAGTAAGTAGACCTGAGTAGTGGAGCCTAGCAGGTTTTTATTTTGATGATTTCGTCGAGTTTTAATGGGACTTGAGACGGAGCTTTGGTTACAAATTGAAAACAGCAAGCAGACTTCTCAACAGATGTTAATGAAGGGGAAACATCGAACTTTTTTAAGTAAAACAACAAGTTTGTCTTTACGTTATAATATTTATTTTTGATTGCATAAAGTCGCATCGCAAGATCGCAATATTTGTTTAGTCACAATTACTAAGTTTGTGTTTTAAGATTCCTTTTGTAAAAACATTGTTTAAGAATGTTAAGACTCATGTGAAAGAATTTTCACATTTTTTCTATATCCAATATTGAATATTACCTTATTTATTTCACTGAAAACGATTCACCTTAATTGATTGATAACCTCTATACATCGTTTTGATGTAGTTAACAGCATATTTATCCAAGAAATTGATTGGAAATTTAACAGTGAAGAGTACTCCTCTTCTCATTTCTTCATTCTCTTCTCATCTTATTTTAATGTAAAGAGGTAAAAAATCCTTAATTTTTCTACTCAATTCATCTCTTCTCAATTCATCTCATAAATCTATGAATATAAAAGTACCTACACCCATGGTGCGTGGTCATAACATACTCGTAAATATATGTTTGCTTATGGCTTCTCACGTCCCCTCCTTACGTAGTCTAGTGCATACAAAATAAGAACAACTCGCCTCCCTGCACGAAGGAGTTTTCACTTTCTCACTTGAGATCGCATTGTCTATAGCCTTGGTCCCTTTGAGAATTTAGTCGGGACAGCGGACCAGACAGACTGAGGGGAAGAAAAATGCACTTACTATGCACTCGTAAGTAGGGTTGCGTGTAGCCGGCCTAAATGGAAAAATAACGAAACGACTGTGTCGAAATGGTTATGGTCTGATCTATCTCAAAGTCTTCATATAATAAATTCAATTTTTTTCACTATTCGTTGAATTTATACATGCATTCATTGAGACTACACAATGTCACTACTGGTAACCAATAATCCCTATGACTACTCTTAAGAAGTAATACGTGAGGTATATTATATTTAGAGTTGCAAGATTAAGTGACTTACATTCACGAACTTTATCTGAGTTTCATTGATTATTTCGAAAATGAAAAGTAACATTTTATATAATTTTTATTTTGTAAATAAGAAGTCTTTTAAACTTTTATCCTATATAATAAATTTTAGACAGATATCTTTCTCAACAATAACACTCCATCTTCATATCTTTATATAACAATTAATAAGTCCAAAAGTAGCAAATATCCGAAATGACCAGTTGCGTCTGGTGCTTGAAATGATGCTGCAACACACTCAAGATCCTCCGAAAGGGGTGCCCCTGAACTAGATGAGGAGCCGCTCCATAAACTTGCCTCAAATGAAAGAGCCTGCTCATTTATACGCTTGTGGGAGGCTATACGTATGTCTAGCAAACGTATGGGGATCTGTTGAACTTGAGTTGGATACCTGTTTTTTACTGTGAAAGTGGTTTTTTAGACAATTTTTAGGAGAATTTATTATCTACTTATTTATTGCTATCTTAAGACATACACATATAAGTATAAGTACTCGCTTTTCATCCTTTTGCCTAATTCAGCCAATGAATCAGGCAATCAATTTAATTTGATATCTGTCGCTGTCACAAAGATAGTAAAAACTAGATTTTACTTTACCATTATGAGTTAAAATTAATATATGAAAATAAATCTATTTAAAATAAATACGCATAATGTGCTATAACTGTAAATTCCAGTTAAAAGCTCTTGTTGAAACCTCTCATAGAAAACCGCAAGTTTCTTCAAGTCTTCATCAAACGGTCTACTTAATTTTTGTTTCAAAAATATCAAGTTACTCTTTGTTGGGCGACCTTTTCTAAATCTTACTTTTATACTTCGCTAAGTTGGGCACGATATGGTACGGATGGGAAAATAAATTATATTATATAAATTTTTGTAGCAAGCGGATACCTATTTAAGATGGTGTTTATGCATACTAAGGATTTTTTATTTTCCATTTATTTATTATTTAAGCATATACATATACGAAGTTCACTCAGCGTATAACACATCACCAAAGGTGATAATATGTATAAAGTTATTCCTAAATAATATCTTTTCTACACAATCATTGGAGAAAATTACTGTACATTAAATTCTCATTTATTATTAAACATACTACATATAACAGTATTTTTATTCCCTTAGTAAATTCATATTTTTACAAATACCTACATTAAATATTTTGCGTTAGACGGTACCTACTCGAAAAGAGGTTTCGCATGAACTTGATACTTGACATTGTCTCTTTACGCACAGGTGTCGTATACAACCTCTTTTGTTCAGTTCGCATCGTCGCCTATTTAGACTCTTTTGTTTCACCTTTATCTTTTGTTTATTTTTTATTTAAAATCATCGCGATAGTCTTACTGCCAAGGAGATGAGTATTTATTCAGCTTGTTTCCATGTTCAATATTAAAAACAAAACAAACGTTTATACTAATATCGAAAATATATCGATGCAAAACAATATTTAATATTAATTCCTAATCAGCCCAAAACAAACTACGTCATCTTTAGCTCGACTCCAGACTCATTAGTCGCCTGATTAGTAACCAATTATTCACTAAAGGCAGCCAGTCACAAAACGAGGCACTCACAGCCATTTCTCAAGTTCTTAGCACTAACACCTAACTAAGTTTTAATTTAGGCCAGCTAGACTAATGAGTAATTAAGGTTCAGAGTTCGAAGTTAACGCCAATCATAATTATACGGAAGGAAACCGAACACTGAAATATGGGGGTATGAATATGCTTATGAATTTATTTCAGAGCCAGCGAGTTTGATTTCATGTTTTTGCTATATGTAGTACCTTTTAAAGGATATCAAGGCAACCTGATAAAACAATATTTGTAATATCGTAACAAAAGACATTTTTGTTTTACAATATTAAAAAAATATTCTTTTAAAATCATTATCATCGTTCTTCAAAGTGTAGGTAATATTATTTAGTAAGAGACGAAATATCTCATATGAAAAAACCGTAGCCCATAAAATTCAACGCTTTATAACTTTTTCACCTTTCACGGCTTTAGTTAATTAGCCTCTTTGTCCAGATAGGCTTTCCAATTAGATGTCGCGTGCCGTCACGTATGGCGTTACCGTCACGGTGCGTACCTGCCACGGATGTGCAGTACCTCCTATCCGGAAAGCTCCCTCTGTTGTTCCTTCCGGTGAACCAGGAGGCTGTGGAGCGTGGAAGGTGCTATGGCCTATGGCCATGGGTTAATGACACTAATCTTTGACAAAGCGACAATGGAATAGCTAGTTAATATTGTAGTCACTCGGCAGTGGTTCATTCAAATTTCGAAAGAAATAAAAATGTATTGGTCCTATTTTAGTTTTCTATTCTATGTAGAAATTGAATTGTAAAAATGATTTGAGGACGTTTGTGTACGGAAATGATAAATCGAACAAATCTGGTATTACTAACATCTACATTTTAATAGAATCTAGTAAACCCCTGCAATAATGAAGCGAACCGCAAAATCACAATGCTTTGCATAAATTTCGCTTCAAAAGTATTGTATCCACTTCATGGACTTTCATTCATATGCATGCCAATATGTGCTATGAAGTAATAAATAAAAGCCGAACTAAACCCCTAATGCATTCCATGATATCACAATAGGGTCGTGTCCTAATGTCAAACTTTATTGTAGTGTTATATGCACGATAGACTGGCCATCGAATAAATACTATACCATATGACCACAATAAGTATTGTTTCTTTTGTGGTACTAAGCGGAAGCTAACATATTCCATGACTATTGAGATTAAGTTATTTTTCGTATAGAATTCTAATCATCTTTAATTTATCATCTTTTTTATATTATACAGTATTAATATTATCCAGTGTTAACTTGAAGTTTATTTCCCCGTTTTATCATATTTTCATCTTAAAAGTGTCAAAACTTCAAATAAAAACCATTACTATATTACTGCCCGTGTATAAATGTGGCGGTTCTAACTCTTTTAAAGGGATTTGTAAACAACACAGTGTTAAGGTAGATTTGTGTACAGGACGCGTAATTGAAAGGCGTCCATGATTCACAAAGGTTATTACCATCAGAGACATGAAGACCAATCAAACCAAATTGTTTTGTTAGGGTGAGATGATACGCTCAATTCTGTTGGTCTTTTAACTTGATAGAGTAATTGATATCCTCATTTCGTGTGGAGGTATGTCCCTTGACTTCAAGCGGAAAATCTGTTGTGGAAATCGAGGATTTTTAGTATCTACGTTTTAAGATTATATTTAACTCTCTATGGACCCTTGTCTCCTATTGGCTTTTTCATATAGTGGAAAGTGATTAAGAGGCTAGGAGAAAAGGCATTTATTGAGCTATGGAGCAACACAACTTTGAGAGCAATACTAAAAGATAACCGATAAGGTAACATTTCCAAGATTTTGTAGAAACACAAAAGAGAGAAAGAAAGAAGAACTATTTTCTATCGGCTATTCTAGAAGGCTATTTCCTTTGCTTTACGTCTACGAATTCACACGTAACCTATGCTCAAATCGTTCAACAACCATAAAGTGTTTCCACATTTCCTTAACCCATACTTAACCGCTAAACCACCTGTTCGGGGGTTCCCACGACTCGCGTGCCATTCTCACGGTGTTGTCTTACTGGTAATAACAATACACTGACTTCCTTCCGCTGTGGGCGGGGTTGTTTGACCGCGTAGAGGTTAAGGGTGCATTTCGTGTGTGGATAATGAGGTACGGATTCAGATTTGTTGGAGGTACTAAAGTATGTTATGTGGTTGAATGGGTTTTTGATTAAGGTTATGATTTCGTAGATAATGTGACTGATACATGTAGGTATTGAATTGAGTTTTAAATTTTAGAAAAATCTAAAAAAGACTTATATGTAGGTCTTGTTGCAAATGTTAATATTTTGCTCTAAAAGTAAATGATTATATTCTTAACATTTTTCGTTATCTGATCAGTCTGATTATGTCTTTATCTTTTTATATAAGTTACGATAAAATTATCTGTTTCAACACTTTTTATTTCAATTAAGTAAATAAAAACTAAACTATCAAAATCAATAATAAAGTGTCACCTATACTAGATAGTCCATTACAAAGCGCTTGTTCACGGTCGACGTCCCATCAGCTACTTGTGGCGGGGAAGAGGCATCTTCCGGCCGCAGGATGTCCTACTTGAGGTGACAAATCTTTTTTTGATTGTGGGAACTTACTCAAGTCCGTGTCAAGACTGAGGAAGTAGTTTGAAGTTGATAATCGCTTAGCAATAATGGTTTATAGAAATTATCGATTAAATAATTTATTGCTGTGCAATGGGATGAGGATTACTATGTCAATTAAACTGAATGTGACTTGCTATTGCATAAAAAAGAATCAAGCTAAGCAACATACGTCTACGAATAAGAACAAATTATTTTCATATAATAAGTACCTATAATTGTAAAGATTTTTTACTAACGGCAACGTATCACATGAACACTTAAATAACAAATTCTGAAAGCAATCAAAATAATACATTTCAATAATGTCGTATTATAACCTCTACAGCTATGAAAGACCAACGACCGTTCTCTTTGTTTTTTCATAATCGCCAAGTCTACTTGAACAGTACTGTAATCGACACGTCGTCTCCACTGCGTAACGGCCGATCCTTCCTGAATGAGTTTTAATTAGCAAGCCTTTGGTGGGCAGTCCTTTTGTGCCCTGCGGTTTCTTCAAGATTTATTTGTGATCCCCTCAAAGATTCTCACGCGGCTCTCGTCTCGAGCGGCAAACAATGGACCGGAGGACACTTTGTTTCATGTTTAATTAGACAAAAGTTCTCGTGGGATTCGTTTAGCCTTCAATAGGGGTGGACGCGAAGAAACGGCCGTTTGATCGCGGAAGTGCTTTTGAGTTTGTTTCGGCTCGGAAGTGTTTAATTTCACCCTCATATTTTAAAAGAAGTTTGTAAATATCTGTTACATTGTTCAGTTTACTTTAATACTTAAGTATTTTAATACATAAATACATATTTTAGACTAACTGTTATTAAAAACTGGTATGATACTTGTGCTTCAAAATGATTAGTCTTTCTCAAAAGCAGTAGACTTAAAGTTTTAACAGTAATATGAAACTCAACATTATCATGAAAAAAATGACGCACTAAAACATTAAGCATCATGTAATATTTTCGATACAATCTTTATTTATATTGGATATTCAGAAATTCTCTTTACTTGAGACTTTGGGATATGTATGGTCATTAAATATTCAAAACCCAACGTGATGCATACACAAGTTTGTCGTACCATTTGAACCTAGTGTTATTATGTCGTGCAATGCTCCTCCATTATTGATTAGGATCCTTCGTGCATGGAAAGGGTTGGTCACAGATTATCTTTGAAGATACAAAAATATTTAGATCGCATGTTTAAAAGCAATTAAGGGGTGTCCACCCAGGAGCGTCATATTGAACGACTTGTTAGAATGTATTTTGCAATGGGGTATATTCTTCATGAACAGTTGTTAATCTTAATGCTATAAGCTTACGAAAAATTTAAATAATGTTATTATGACATTTTACACCAATAGTCTTGAACTAGTCCCTAGATGAGTTCATTTAAAATTATTTATTATTTTATCGTCCATAAAACCTATTCCTAATATTTTATTCTTATGATATTTCTAAATGAATTTACAAAAAAATCATATTGTAAAATCTGTCAACGGGAGAAAGTTTCCTCGAAATACTCACCAACAATTCTAAAATTATGAATACTTTGTTACCTACAATAAGCTAAAGGTTACGAAAAGTTTTTAGCAGTTTTTGTAATAAATAGTATTTACATCCATTAAATGTAAATGTATCTGATTTCATTATAAACAAATTCCAACCTCCACACCCCTAAGTTAATTATATCCCTAACTAAGAAACCCGTTATAAATAAAATTGATAGACAATACCAATATCATAAGTTCTATTCCAGAGGGGTAATTAAGCGAAGTCAACGGCGAAGCAAGCTGTCGCGGTGGTGTACCGGTCCCTTTGCACATCTGTTATCGTGTGTGCACGCCTTTAGGTCAGTGGGAAACTTTAGTCGACTAACGTTAAAAACTGTTTATGAATAGTAGAATATAAATAATAAAAAAATTACTTATTTCTTAATCACAGTTTCCCAGCTAAAAAAGTAAAAGGCTTTGAGAATAAATTGCAAGAATATTATTGGTATCTTTGATTCTGGCATGTCGTAGGAGGGGCCTTTTTATTTAATCATTAGCTAATAAGTTAATTCACTGACACGACCACGTAAGTTTTAACTTTTAGTAACTAGGGGTTAAAGCAATAAAATGGGCGATAACCTAGCTACTAGCTAGCTAGCTAGCTACATGTCACCAATACTCCGTAATACCGTAAATTATTCTAAAGGTGATCGAGATGTTGTTTCTCAGAAGATCCACCTCATAAAGTTTGAAGCACATATAACCGTTATATTTATGTAATTATAATTATTTTTTATTATGAATTGCACTGTATTTATTAAAACATATTGTGATAGGGTGTTTCTTTCGTTTGCTTACGAAAATGCAAGCCAAGACGATCTTCATTAACTTCTTTTGTGTTTTAAATTAAACAGTGCTGTTTCTTAGCCGACATGTGTTTTATTCGTTATTTAACAACAAATAGCCTTTGAAATGACATTGCAGATTTTGGTTAACAATGGCGGACTGAATCTAAAGGCTACGCTTGTTTATCATGACTACAAAACATTGGTGATCTGTGATCTCTTTTGAACTATTTAAGGAAAAATCGTGATGCCTTTATACATAAGTAAAATTACAAAGAATAACTTTATATAGAAATATACGTTTGTTTTATAAGAACTTTATATTTTCGCATAACACCTCATACAACCACATATTGAAACTTGTGTATTGTAACTAAACAATAAATTGTGAATTTTCATTTAAATATTGAGAATATTTTAAATTTATATACGAATCACAGGGTTTTCCTTTAAAATAGTAGATAGAGATCCTGGATCCCCTATCACAATCAACTATTTCCAGTTCACTTCCTAATTAAGGTGTAGCTCCTTAGGTTCTACTCGAGCGGTTTTTGAGAAATTGATATTTCTACGACATTTCCGCTTCCGGGTCTAGTGACGCGTGCCAACCCTTAATTGCTTCATTTGGTCGTGATAATACGTTCTACTTTGATAGACATGGACGCTAATAGATACCCCATGCTGCGTATCGATACGTTTAGGGTTCCTTGAGAAAGAAGAAAGTTTTAAAATTCTATGCTCTCTATTAAGTACATTGGAATAAAAGAAAAGTTTTTTGTTGTAATTTACCGATATTGTTAACCTGCGTAGTGCGTTTTCTACCGTTTTATATTTATTATTAATTATAATCATAGAATAGCTACTAATTTGATATTACATTTTTACAACATAACTTTAAGTGGTGTGGGTAGCATGTTGACAACATGTTTACTTATCAATATATGAATACAACAGTCGGATATCATTTCTTGGATGTAAAAACTTCGGGTGAGTACAAAGAGCGGTTGCGTTTAAAAAAAACTGTTGTAATAAAATAGACCATACATATGTTAAATATTTGAAGGGCCTAAAAAAAATTAATTCATTATGACAGATTGTACGGAACCAACACCATAAATTCAGTAGCCATCTATCAATTCTTAGGAAACACAAGAAGGTGCATCAGCCAGTAATGACGCCATAACTTGAACCTTTTTCCCTCAAATATTTGTCTTGAGGCATTCCGCTCCAATGCTCCTTTAATTATCAAAAAGTTCATTATTATTTGCTACACTTCAACAGTTTTGAGTATTTTTTATTTATGCCTTTATAGATAATATTAAAACAAACTATACTAAAAATTTATATAATTCACAACAGAGATCCATATCCAAAAGGAACTTCTGCTGAGAAAATTATGCACAAGATATTTCTATTTTTTAAAATTCCAGCTACTATCATTTCGCTTTACTATGACGAGTGAAAAACTAAAATAGTTCTTGTGCAGGCGGTGGGCGACAGGCAGTGGCCAATTTTATAACCGGCAGCTAGCTCGGGCGAAATTCGTCAGAGTGCAATCACACATTTGTGAATACGAAATTTGTTAAAGCCCATCGGGCTACGGAAAACCAATACCATGTACATCGATACACACATGCATACACACATATAAAAGTAATACGCAGCGTGCTAAGCAAACTTCACCTCAGTGGAGGCTCACACTGTTGAAAATTTCGCCAATAGAGGATGTCCTTTTGCAGGCATAGCTTTCGATAGACGTACTGATCTCATAACAATACGGTCTTACATGAGTTAAATTAAATTCTAAATATCTAATGTGAGGACAAACCATATACATCAAGATATTTTAAATATTTAGTACGCATCATATAACATGATATTATGTTGTATTAATAATTTAAGCCTTATTCTCATTTGGTCATTACATCATATCAATCATACACACTTTAGATTTTAAAAGCTTAGAATTAACTACAAGTAATGCTAAATCCCCTTTCTTGATCCTGATCGTCTAACTAAATCGACCTGACCGTGATTCTTACTTTTAAATGCACAAAAATTGTTCATTACTCGCAATGAATCGGAACACTCTATGTAGGGACTCACACAAGTGCATCGAATGGACTAGTCGAATGTATTCGTTCGGCGCCGGCCGCAGGGAGTTAGGGGGTAGACGATGCGTTTTTGTGCACTTCTCTCTATATCTGTGTTGCGCCGTGCGTGCACCTACAGTACTTAGATAACGAGCCTATCGAGAAGCCTTGCTTGCTCCTCTTGAGCTAGGCTTAATAAATGACAGATGATAGAAATTGATAACAATGAAAACTGTTTGGGTGAATGCACTTTTAGGAGGAAACATAAAAGTATTTTGGAAGAACTAAATTTCCATACATTCCACTTTGGTCAAACTGAAAAGTACATAAGGTGGAGGTATCATTGAGTACGTATTCTTTGTAGTTTATACAACACAATGACATTAGAATACCGGCTTATTGATTCCAAATTAATTTCAAGTGTCAAACTGTTGTAAAATATGCACTCTAAATTAAAAATTGTGGTATTTTTACAACAAAGTAGACAAAGGCGATGAAGTGAGTGATCACGCTAAATGACTTCTTTCAGGCCCTTTGATGTGCCCACTCCGCTTACATGAAAGAGCCTATCGCCTCTGGTCTGAATTTGCTGTAATATATATCTAAGACTTTTTAGATTTTTCGATGTGAAACAATATATTGTAACCATTTGGTACTTAACTTAAAACACCAGTTTTCTTTGTAAGTTTGTTTAGAATATATAATTCCTACGGGTTACGTAATGAAAGCTTAATTACTACCAATTCGACCACTGTCCAAAACCGTAGCAGCAAGGCATTCGGCTAACCGCATCGCCATACAATTTTAAACGCGAATCGCAAGTAAACAGCGCATCGTTTTAATTACAAAACGCTCTGCGATCGGAATTGGTAGTACAATCAATTTATTTAGCTCTAATCTCTTCACTAAGTGGAACGTAGGACACTGGGCGATATCCAGCCGACTGGCCACGCACACCGATTCAATGATGACTCACGCACACTGTCGCACGCCTATAAAATTTATAGCTCACACTTTTGCGGTGCTGGCGTAGCGTCGGGTTGCTGGTCAGCCATTTTGAGCCTGCTAGATTTATCACCTCGTGGGGCACGATTCTGCAAAGATGGTGCCTAAATATATCTAAGGGACGCCCATGATTTGTTCTAGAATATAAGTTGCATGGTACGTCTTAAGTCTGAATCAAAATGTTGCTTTGATTATAAACTATCACAGACACAGTTTAGAAAAGTAAAATGTTAAATTTTACGGCGCTTACAGTACTAATCCTGGTCTTTATTTTTTAGAGTTTAAAAGTAAGGCTGAAATAAAAACATATATTTTAAGCCACTACATACGTGACGTAACTTAAATAATATTTGACATTATAAAGACCTTTGTGTTTTGAGCTCCTGTCTCTCGGTTAGTATGCACCTTTATTTCCGAATAGCTAATAAAGACGAAACGCCTGTATCTGGGCCCGTGCACCGGAGGCTGTCGGGGCATTATTTCCAAACGCAGGGGGCGTGGGGTCAGCCTGCCACTGTTTGTCTATCGCCGCGTTTTCCATTCAGACGGGTGAATTTTCCGAAGCCTACGCTTGTGGGCGTGAGGACGATTCGCCCTCTCCCTCGGAGGCTCTGCAGGTTTTTTAGCGAATTATGTGCATCGTCTGCATTAATAATAATAATAATAATAATAATAACGTTTATTCACAAAAACACATTAACATACACATACAGGATATAAAAAAAAAAAGAGAAAGAGAAAAAGAATGTATAAGTAAATAATTAAATCCTACATGTGCATGTCATTGCCCAGTGAAATGGTCCCAGCTCAGCATATATGCAATGATTGATGTACAATCACTGCGCTGATCTTACGCTAGAACCATGAGGGTTACGTGCATTCGCCAAGCCAGTTGTACAAAACGTAATTTACACACACAAATATATTAGAAAAATACTATTAACCTCTGATAAAAAATACACACATACATATCATAGATACAGATTACACATATACATATCATAGATAAAAAGAATATTATAGATAAAAATAATATATTATAGATATATTTAATATATTACATATTTCATTGGTTGTGCTGGAATAATAATAACTCCTTCATTAATTCTAATTCCTGCATTAATATGGCTTATATCGATTAGGGCAGACATCTTTCGCAGATTGTGGCATTGGTCGACCAGAAATATATGATAGACAGGACATGAAAAAGTGTTTATAAGTTCGATTTCATTAAAATAATTATACATTGATTTGATTTATTTATTCTACACAGGACTTTGAAGATCTTAACTTCTACTCGACTTAAAAACCAAGAAAAAGCTTCAAATTAATCTAGGCTTAGTTATTATGAAGATTCATTGTCGTTCATAGCATTCATTCGATTTCTACTTATCGTTCACAATATCAAAACGTAAGCAATGCACCGGTATCGACGAATTTATCTTCGGCGAGGCGCAGCTTAGCATCGTTTCAGTATGATTAATGTTCTCCTTATCACTAGCTCTAGCTATTACCCTGAAATCGTTTCGAGCCGACTCCATTTTCATTGGTATGGTAGATATTGGTTTCATCTTTACAACGATGCTTAAACATGAGTGTGAAAATAACGTGATTGTGTTCAATAATCGATTTTACTTAAGTTCACAATTATCCAACTTATTTCATATGAGGTAACAAATTTTATACAAAAGATATTATTTATCATTATCTTATTTTAATTTCAAATTCATTATAATGGTTGATAATGTTACTGTATTTACAAGTGTTTATGTTTAAATTTCAACGCGAAATACGAGCAGTACTTAGAGTATTCGATTAGTCTAAGCTGCATCTCTACTTCAAAATGACAATCATAACTCCTACTAGTACATACGTAGTTTTTAATCTAATTATATAGTTATAGTTATTATTAGTTTTTATAATCAGTTCATGTAATTGAAAAAGAAGTTGGAATTATTTTTAATAATTTTGTTGGTACATCGATTAATCTACGGATAATTACCCTTATTAAAACAATATTCAAGAACTCACCATTAATATGATTTTAATTCCCACTTCCGTTGTAAAATGTGCCCAGGGCCTGCTGAATCTGGAACAAAGAGACGTTAATATTAATAACATAAGACTTGTTTTTGCTATAGTGATTATACTTTTATGTATTATATAGAACAAAAATTTGCTTCAAGATAAAGTATAGGACATGAATGTCTTTCAGTACAATATGTAATGAGGCGATGATCTTATAGAAAGATCGACTAGGGTTTTCAAAGGACATATAGGTACAAATTTCATAACATATCGCATACATATAGATCAATCAATACCATGCCCTGCTCTGTTCAAGTTCACAAGTTCACGCATTTCATTTGACACATAGGTAAACAAGTCCTCTTGACAAATACTAAGACCCACTGCAACCCCGGTTATTGCCCCCAAGCCCCATCTACCGATCGATAGGTGTTATCAGTTAGCTCCATCTCCTCGGTGAGTCATGGGGGCGCCACGTGTTTTGAGTTTTTATGGCCACCCGTGTGGATGCGCGTGCGCAGCTCCTTTAGATGTGCCTGATAAGGCCTCTGCTTTTTGTCCATGGAGTGTATTGGGTAAGACACTGGAGTAAGGTGGAGAATCTTTTTCCGGTTTGTTCCTGGGTGGTAGATTGTAATTGACGTTATTGGTTATAATATAAGGAGTATACAATCTAGAGAAACCTTAATGTTCAGAATAAGACTACATTACCTGCATTTAACTCATTCGACGCCGCGCCATTTTTCAGCGTCTTACTAGCGGAGCCGCCATACAAACGGTAATGAACACGCGAGGCGTGTCCGCGGCTCTGCGACTAAGAAAAAATGGACACGCCACGCGTGTCCACTGGCTCTGCGGCAAGTTTAATGTTTCTAAATACGTTAATAATACATTGTGGTAGTTTATTTCCTTAGTTCTGTTTGTGCAACGAAAGAGATAAGGTTGTGACAACAGTATAGTGATTTTAAACCAGGAATTATGGCGGAATATGGATATTTAGGTAAATAGGTAAATTAAATATGATGTGATTCTCAAACTTACTTATATATTATTAAATTTATAATATTTTTTGTCGTTTGTATGCTATATAAATTATTTACTCATCTATCGACTAAAATCACTCAGAAACATATTATTTTGTAAGTACTAATATTATAATAAACAAGCTAACGTAGTGAGTTTGATGGAAAGTTACACAAACTTTAAGAACCTCTGGTCGCATACTCAAAGTGGACACGCGTCGCGTGTTCTTGGCATCCCACAAAGGGTTCGTTTTTAGTATAAACATAACTTCTTTCAAAGTAGAAACCACGTGAATATATGGTTATTCGTGTGGTAAATACCATGTACACAAATTCTTATAAAATTTTTTCATGTACTTTTCGAGATATAATCGAAAACTTATGGACACGCGAGGCGTGTCGTTGGCTCCGAATGAGTTAACTTTGTATTAAAGTTTATATGTTTATACTCATATAGTATTTGTTAATTCTTTTGTCTGTTTACATTTATTACAAACCTCCAAACTTTAAAATAAACCATCTCCATATGGATAATTAAAAACGTTTCATTATAAACAGCCAACAATAGTTTCCCCTCTGGGTCACAAAGAAAGCAGATGCCTAATTAACTTTTTGTGCAACTATCCGCGGCTCGGGTGCAAATATGTTGGCCCACCTCAACATGCATTCACTCGGAGTGCAAGTTTGATTTATTTCACGGTACTTTTTATTGCTAAGCATCAAGATGTTAATGTGACCGCCAGGTGTCGCTTCGAGGCGTGTGTTTGAACTTTTGCAGTGGGCTTATTACTTACTCGGCGCATTTTAGCGAACAAGCATAACAATGATATATTTGTAACTAATGAAGAAGAAGAGAAAACAAATAATTATCACCCGATCGCCACCAGAAGTTACTTTGAGAATTCGTAATAAATTTTGGTTTTTAAGTAATATTCTAATATTATATTCCTTAGGTTCCTTATTATAACTTAAAGAATATATTAAAACAAGACCCAGAATAATTACTTGAATAAATAATATTATCAACACTTGAAAACAATTTTAAATTTTAGCCCCGAAATCTTATTTTTTAAGGAATAACGTAGCACTATGTTGAATCCGAAGCAAGTCGAGCCTTCTGCAATACACCACCTTACATTTTGGAGAACTCTTAACAAGTTACTTTATGTTCTTTTCGCCACAAGTAATAAGGTTGAAAATTTCTTTCGGTTTTCAACGTGCAAAATAGCACAATAACCATCGGTTTATTGCCTATTTAGTGAACTTTACAAAAGCTCTTAAGCACAGGAAGCAATTTGTTAGACACGAGATTCGCTCCTCCAATGAATGGAGCGTGCTCCAAATTTATGTAACAAGGAACAAAAATACTTGGGTGCGTGCAGTGTTGATCATCTGTTTAATTTATCTTAATTCAAATGCTTTTGTTTCGTATATGTATGAATATGTAAGGAAGGTAAGAATATAAAGATAAATGAATAGGGTTCTGACGTATTTAAGATCTTATAAGTAGTTAAATTATTTAATAAGTAGTAACTAGTAATCTCATAGGTTTAATTTAATTAAGCTTGGCGTTAACATATGTGTAAAATGTAATCATCCCTCATCCTCACTGTCTCTTTTGCGGTCACTAACATCTCTCCGTTCCTTTCAAGTATAACTAACGGTTTTGTGTTTGCATACTACATACCCAAGTATTATTAAATCAAATGTCATTATATCGAAACTCCTTGAAACTCAACTCAAAGATATAACTGAATTTGTTCAGATGCGGGCATGTATTGCCAAAAGAGCTTGAGATGTTATTCGGACAATGGGCCAGGGAATTGGGCCTCTTCACACACAAATTGCCAGTATAACTAGGTCCCGCATCCTTGCTCCCAAGACTCCCGCTGTGAAGGAATTGGTGAGAAACTAATAGATTAATAGCCAATTGCTACGGTTCACACAGTTTTTGTATGAATTGACCCAATTTATTCTAGTGTTTAGACGTATTTTTTGTAATATGTATTTTTGTGTTAATGTATATTTGTTAACTAAACGCGAAATAAAATCGTCCAGCATTCAGTACGAAATACATTAGCAAAAGAAATTGTTTCCTATATTCAAATATGTAAATGAAATAAAAAAACCCATACAGTAGCGACGAGATCAACTCACACATCAACTTGATATTGAACCATGTGCCACATTTACAAGTTACTGACCTACAGGCGACGAACTCGTATTTGATATTCAAATTAATGTGACTTTTTGACAAGAAAATTACACGTTACGAGTACATCCACATTGAGTTGTTGAAGTTTCAAAACGCAAGGGAAGGGTTGCGGTGCGTCATCGGATATGACCAATTGAAAGGTGCAGTCTTGACAAAACATAAACATAGCATATACAATATTCAATCTGTGAACTTTTTCTGGCACCCTCACCAGAGAGTTTCCTATTATAAGTAAAGAGTAGGATCTTAGAAAAAATATTGAAAATTCTAAAATCAAAAAAGTATATATCAATATGTATACTTCAACTTACTCGTAACTATATCGCAAACACATCCACATATTACCAGCTATAACTACGTAACAATAAATTATTCATGAGCAAACCACTGCTTAGGGTGTACACAATGTATAACACCGTACACGCAAAGACGTGTGACGTAACAGGAACTGACGTAAGAAGGTCGTTCGCTTTCTTGAATGGAGCTCGGTTGTAAGCGGAACTAGTAAGCTTTGCAACTTTCAGTCTTAAGGACAACAGGACAGGGTGCAAAAGCTCTTTCTACGGAACCGAACCGTCTTGTAGTGAATGAACGTATCCTGTGGCGTGATTCTCCTAGACGTAACGATTATACTGTTTGTAAACGAAAGCTACTATGATGAAGTCATATAGGTAGAAATCTACTATTGAATTTATTTTATTCTTCAGCTAATAAACTGTCAATACCTCTTTTTATTGTTACCTTTGTATGGCAAGATCAACATCTGTGATACACCTAAACGGTTTTTTATCATAAACAGATACCGAATAACGCGTTAGTACAAATTAGTGTAAATAATTGATCTCGTCGCAATGTGTCAGATATCGTTCAATCACAGCTCAAGTTGCATAGGTGAATCGTAAGTTTACGTTTTGGTGGCGTATTGAGATTGACAGCCTCAATCGAGGGCGAACAGCCGTCTAAGTGATTCATGCTCTACAACAGTAACTGCTGTCACAGTACTTTCGATTACTGCTATTACTATAGCATAGATATGCGTTCAATAAGGTCAATCGACATATATATGTATTCTGTTAAGTGCTGATATAATACAATATTTACAAAAGGCAAACTTTCCAGAACTTAACTAAAGTATCTATTTGCTGGAAAACCAATTTTTAACCCTCAATAGCAAGCAACACGTGACTTAATCATGAGTTTTTAGAAAATATGATAAATAGTGAGGGCATGCCGTTTTAATCAATTTTGTTTAGCCAATAGGCATTCATGTTTATTGTAACTAATTATGAAGTTTCGAGAAAAAGAGACAGAAATCTGGATATTATATTAATACAAAGTAAATAAAATTATTTTATCATAAATTAATTTTCACATTATAATTGAACAAAAGTAAATAGACAATTTTAGATAGCAAAATATGCTAAATATAGTATCATGATTTATGTTGAAAGCATAAAATCGCAACTAATTAATGTAATGTTTTAAATAAATATCCAAACTTGATCATTTAGCTTTTTTGTATATTCATAACTATCTCCTAAACGACTAACAAGACCTACAAACGAAATATTGAAGTACATATTCTGTTGCCCCAATTTAGAATAGCCAACTGTTGTCCATTTCAATCATTTGACAAATACGAGTGCGTACTCAAACTGCTCAATTGCGGAAGTCATAGACAAAACTGTAATTTCTATGAGTGACTGACACTCGTGTGGCTTTGGCTGTCTCGGCGTGGTCTCAGTCCAGTGAATCTCATTAAATAAAGTAACTACGTCACTTCCGAAAGGAATAAAAATTTGGGGTTTTGTACCTTTTAGTGTTAAAAAATACGTGAAATTTATAAGAACATGATTTAAAAATAATTAAGACTTTGGTATGTCATCTAATTAGAAATAACACTGATGAGATGGTACTTTGGCGGTCGACTATAAGCAAAGCAGTACGCAAATTAATGCTACAGCTCTATGGTAAAAAGTAGAAACTTAAAAAAATAAAATTCTATTACTATGTAAACGATTATTAACCTTTACCAACTATGAGCAAAATTGGCATACCAGAGCTTGGTGCCAGCTACCCTTGGCTTGTACTGCAAGCAGCTAGGGTGCTGATGAGGGGAGTGCAGGCAGGTGTGGCCCCCAGATGTCTTGAACAAATTACTGCACCATAAGGTACCGATAATGTGTGGCCAGCCTAAGTTTTTGTATGTGGCGTGTGCCAAGCTTTAATTTTACGCTTGATTAGGGGTTGACGGACGTCTAATCTAGTAAGAGGTGTTGTTCTACCTATTCTTTCCATTAATGGGAATGTTGAAAGCATAATAGTGCGGTCCTGACCGGAAGTTGGGTATCATACAACATGGCGTAGGTTTTGATTATTCGATGCAGAAATTAATTTATTCTTAAATCAGTAACGTCTATTAGGTGGTAGAAAAAAAAATAGTTTAGGAATATTTTGAAATAATTAAGAGATTTTATTGATTTCCAATTCGGATTCAGTTGCGCTATTTTTATGATATTACAAACAGAATTTTATATTACATTTTATTGACATAAATTATTTATTTTGAAAGTTTCATATCAAGAATAAATTAAATGATTTCGTTAAAGAAACATACATAGTTGACTTTAAATACATATCTAAAAAAAAATCCACTTAGGTAATTGCTTTGTGAAAAGTCACTAACAGATTCTACCAGAAATAACCGGAAAATATCGAACTGAAATCAACAAACGGAACTATGTACTCAGATATGTAATTTTCGGACATACTACATCACAAATAACAGTAAAATACACAATAGAGAATACAGGACAATGAACCAGCTCTCACCTAACCTGACAGTCACAACCAAATTGTTAGATGTGCCAAAACACTGATAAAATTGCTACTCCTACATCATCGATTAAGCATTATGATTACATAAACAAATACATTTACTGCAAAGCACCCATACCTCTAATTGATAGAAAATTCTGATTATGTTTCATCACTTTCCCATGAAAAGAAATAAAAGTAGCCCAAGCTACTATATTTAATACATGTTTACATATTCTTTCCAAATTTTAGTATCAAAGTTATTTTCTACCACAACTGTTGTATCGCTCGTGCAAAATTGTCAATATTAGCTGTAAACAACTGGTCAAGACAACAGGGACAGCAAACACGGCCAGCCCCCGGATATGATGATCCTTCGATAGATATTCCTGCCGTAGTGTTGTGTGCAGAGCTCAAGGGCCCTGAAGGTAATCAAAGGTGGAATGGACAAAGCACGTATACAGATGCGACGGAAAGCACGGACGTCGTAACTTTTTTTCGCTTTTTATTTTCCATTCTGCAACTGTTAATTGGCTCTGCATGCGAGTACCCAAGCCACTGATGCTGGAGATCGAGCCTTATCGTCGTCTTCACTGTGACTTTTAATGTTAAATAAAAAAATTATTTTATTAATTTTTTGGTGCAATTTGTTAACAATATGTTGCGATATATAATTAGCGCACTTGATAAATAGGTAAAATAAATGGGTAAATTATATTAATGTATGCTGGTATTAATTTCTAGAGAATAATATAAATATTAGATTCTTGTTTTCCTATTTAGCCTGTAATATGTCTCTCAAGTATCTCTATTAATATTGATGAAATCATTTCAGTAGTAGAGTTCAAGTAAGTACTAAAATCATGTTTTACTTTAGAAATCATTAGGGCGAGTCTTATTTGTCCCTGTCGATACAAGCTTTTCTCTTTGGAAAAGCAAAAAGAATCAAGATGGACTTGGATTCAGCCGTTTATCGATTATTCTGCATATGTGTGTGTGAGGTAAATCTGAAGTCGTCGTTCATTGTTTTTACATCTCCTCTCGATGCAGATTGGAAAATCTAGAACCGGAAAGAGAGAATACTTAAAGTAAGGTAACTGCGACATAATACGATCGTTTTCTGTTTTCAAGTATTTATAACTCTGTTATTTTTATAGTTTATGATGAGATAATAATTGGTTTTTATCAGAAGACATTTTGGTAGATTTATTTGTATGTTTGAAAAGTTTCCAAATTTTAACTTGTATATCATTCGTTTTTTACTACACATGATTGGATTGATAACACAAAATGGGTGAAACCTGAGACGCAGCTACATCATCTGAAGTTCCAAGCTGACACTGACATCTTTCAGTGTCAATTTCAAATTCAACCGTCATTTGCGCGTCACGCTCGCTTCGAAATGTTGACGCGTGTTCTTGTAACCCTACGAAAGGTGTGCGATATTCCCAAACGAGGGGTCGAATCAGCCCCTATTATCTTCAACGCACCAAGTCTGTTTGCAAGATAAAGGCAGAGAGAGACAGGGGGTGATTTCTTTATTCTTTCACCCGGATTTTATTATTATTTTTTAGCGATATTATTACAGTGATTGTTGGAGTGACGCGTGCGCACATGGCCCTAAGCTCAATCACCCCATGGCTGAACAATGCTCTAACTTGTAGTATTTTAATATTTATTTATTCTTCCCTCCCCATTGTCGACGGATTACTCGAGGTTAACATTAGTGGCTTAAGCGTGCCGATTTATACATTAGTATTCATTTTAAATAAGTATAAAAAGATAAAACTGTGTATCAAATTTGAAAACGTTAAGACTAGATGAAAAATAAAAAGCAGAAAGATATCAAAAGAATAATTTATATGTAACACTTTAAAGAAGGTAATATAAGTAATAAATTAATCAAACTAAATTTTATCAAAGACATCAATCGGAAATTTATAAATATCTCTTTATTTTCTTTCGCATTGTATTTTATATTCTATTACACAAGTCATAAGAGTCATTTCAATACATTCTAAGACACCTTTTGTAAGAACTCAAGGAACGTTTGAAAAAATTGGGTTCACCAGCTTATTGTATCATAAGGTGGTGGTAAGGTGGTTTCTTTTTTATCGGCATGTATTGTGCTTGTTCAAATACTTTACAATGAATATTATATTTGATAAACATATTTAGTACTAGTTTTTTGTTAGTATGTCTTTTGATTACTCGTTTTTACTATGCATTTTGAACTAGTACAATTCGGATGTTATTAAATTTTAATCTTTGTTTTTAGCAGACTGAAAGAAGAGTAAGTACATATTAACTATATTTGCATACTGTTAAGAACAGTATTGATACAGAGTTGTTACATACTAACATTTGTACTCTAATGAAAGGTACAAAAACAAATCTCCTAATGGACCAGGGGCACGTGTTAAGAACGATTTAAAACAACCACAAAAAGACAATGTCTATGAACATATGCTGTTTGATCCTGTCTAGCAAATGCGCTGTGGCCGTATCGAATGACTCTGTTTGCCGTTTTTCTATCACTTTTTCTTACGTTAAGAACATAATGTCTTAGCAATGTGATTGTGGTGAGGGCATTGACTTATGCGGGAAGATGTCAATAATAGTTAAAATTATTATTGTTGAATATTAATTATATTGGTCATTAAATACATATCAGTAAGTCGCACTCTCTTTTTTTTATTTTGGAGAACAGTGAAGTACTACTACATAAAATTTTCAGTATGTTTATTAAATCTCAAATATATAATCCTTAACTTATTGCTCATTCCTACCCGTTTCACAATCGATTGGTTGAACGAAACAAAAACCGATCAGGACACGCATTATGGCGTCGCATCGGTACTTAATCCTCGATATCTCATGCGCATACGATACGACCCTTATTCGATACTTGGAGCCCCCTCACTTTGTTAGGCCACTTTGACCCCGCGCAGCTGCCTCGGTAAGATGGCCACTGCGAAGGGATCTAAGTGAATCGATCGATACGCTCTGTTTTGTAAATAGCAGAGGGCTGGCTGCAATCGCCTTTTTCAATTCATTACAAATATTTAGTGATGTACTCGTGTCGAGTACTTGTTTATGTTGGATGTCAGAGTGAAGCACTGCAAATTATACGATAAATTTATTTATTTTTCATACAAATTTTATGAATGAGAGTAGCTTTCATCGATAAATATTTTTTCTTAAATTGGGTAAATTAATGACTTCCAAAATACCCCATGGATCTATAAGCACACTCAGTTTGTTTTTGCGAAACTATTACAAAAAATATAAAAAGTGACGGACATCCATCGATCAACTTGCAAAACATCTTTGCATGTAAAAAAGCGGAACCGCCGCACGTTTGCTCAGCCAATTTTTTAATGAAATCATAACACACCTTTTCAAGATCGCATCTGAGGAATTGTCAAGACATCTGTGTCTCTATAAATCTTATATCTAACTCTAAGTTAATGCATTCGAAAATACTAAAATTTTATCTTTTGTTTACTACAATATCTTGATGAAATTGCTGAAATTTCTTTGATAAATTAACATCTAAGCGATAATAATTGATTTTCTAAACCATTTTAGCAAATTAATTTTCGATCAATGGACAACGTAAAATAAACAATACAATCATTTTCCTTATATTTATATTAAAATCAACATTGATTAATTTGATAATTATTGATTACGAAGTTATGGCCACTTATGTTGGAACTAATCTTAGCCTAACGCACAGTGACTTAATTACAAAGTAACTTAATTGGTATTCTGATTAGTATTAATCTTAGATGTCCCTTAATTAGAGACGACAGACAATGTAATTAATGTTATATTATTGACTGATTAACTGATAAATGCTGTATGTTCCTATTTAGCAGGCATACTAGTACCAACCAAATAATTAAAAAAAGACAAACGTGTTAAGGAAATTTACATCTATGAACTTTATTACTTGAAATTTTATATAACTTTTCATTTTCACGTATTTAGTAATAACATAATTTACGTACATTTTTAATAGTCTTTTTCGTATTTGTGTCTTGATAACTAACTGCTGCAAGAAACAAGACAGTCTCTCTAAATTATCAAAGGTGTATCTTAAAGTTTATTTATTTTAGTTGACGACAGTCTCTAAAATAACTTTTTTCTGTCAATAGGAGAGAGAACACCGGTGTCGGGCACGCGCTATGTGCCTATCAAAAGGTGTCTTCTAACTTTCCATTCTTTATTTACCCCTTTTTGTTACTGGATATTATTATTCGAATGTGTCGCACACAGAGGTACTCGTTTGATCAAACAGTAGTGGTTTTTTATTTTATTACAATACTGCACATAACTATCGTTACACTGTATGATTGGTAAAAATTTGTTTATTTGAAATATTGCTACGTTGAAATAATAAAGCTTAGTGATGCATAGGCAAAGCATCAGATCGATATGTTGGTTTACAGTTATGAAAAATATTACTATAGACTTTTTGCGATTGTGGAAAAATTTTGTTAATTTTCACGTTTCAAATCAATCCAATGTTTACAGTCGTAATTAATGATCGCCTGACCACAAAGAAGCGATGACAAGAATCACTTTCTTGCGAATTTCTTCATGACAAATGCCAAGGGCAAAAAAGGGAAGACATGCGGGTCCACGGCATATGTCAGCAAGGTGTGCGCAACATAATAGAGAACTCTTTCGGGGGCCATATTGTAAGGCCGCGAAAGGTGCAAATTTGGAGTAGGTCATGCATTTCTTTTTGATATCAAGTTTTTTTGAGAAGATGTTTCTCTTCTTCTAGACGAGCTTTGAATCTAATTTATTGAATTCGATTGACATCTGTCATGTGAACTTTGTCCTGATTCACGATATATTACGTAGATTAAGTAGCTATGTATATGAGTACAATTTACAATAGTAGGTAGAGTAAGGAAAGTTACAAACACTTAAATGATTTGATAAGTACCTCTCGTAACATTACCCAAATTAAGTAATAATTTTCAACAATAGACATAATATTTTTATGTAGTTTTCCATTTGAAATATGAATTACTAGTAATAGAGATTACTATTATTATTTACTACTAGTAGTTACATCGTATTGAAAACAATAACTGTATTATCTCAGAGCCATTTCCGCGTTATAACACCTACCAAACTAAATAGCACCTGAACGAAAAAGAGACTAAAAAATGAAGTATTCAACTTAAAGGAAATGACAAGTGTCCACTTGTTGTTTCCTCAAAATTGTATAGACACCTCATGCGTGGTACTGTCACTTGATATCGTAATTACACGTTAGTTCTTTGAGCTTTTGTGCGAGCAAGGAAACGTTTCCGTTTATCAGCCAGAGGGGAGACAAGTCGACAAATGCACAGAGATACCTGTTAGAACTATTATCGTGTAAGAATAACTTTATTATGAACTTATTCAGCCTCTTAATTTAATTTTATTCGTTAATTTATCTATAAATTTATGAAACAGATATTTAAAAATGCTCTAGTATTATTTATTATATGATCAGTAGAAATATTGTCCAATATTTAGGGTCTAAATAAAATTAATTAATAGTAGCAATTAGATGAATAAATTCACGTTGAACACATCGAAGCGAAGCTATAACCATTAGCTGGCAGTACCCGAAAACAACAGACGGCCGATTGCCATCCCTCTTCTTGCTACCAACTGTACAATAATTCACATACGAGTAGTGGGGTTTTCGTAATGCTACACAGAGAAAGAATAATGAGAAGTCTTTGGTGCGTGACTTCACCTGCAGATATGAACTTTACCGTTTTTCCTGTTTCCGGTGGTCAATACGCCTCTTCCGGACAAACTTACTAACCATGTCTGAAAGCTGCCCATTCAAGTTTAAGTTCTATGTCGAGATAGTAAGGTATAGTTTTAAATGTTGTTGCTGGAACAGAAGCATTCTTTTCAATTTTGATGGTGCGTATGTTTCCGTCTGTTTTGTAGGTAAGTAACTAATTATTTACTTGTAAGTAGTACTGTACCTGTACATGAAGCAATTGTATGTGTTGATTATACATATGTAAGAAGTAAAACTTTTGATTATCTAATAATAAGTGTTAATTGTATTCTTTCTTCGAAAATTATGTTATGGAATTTGAACTAAGTACGCTACAGCAAGTAAGATAGATTCCTATAAAACTTCAACTTTCTTCCTACTCCATCCTAACTCGTGTAAAAGTTCTCACACGCAGTAATCAACATTAGCAGCATGACTCCACGTTTAGTGAAAGATAATTTAGATAAAATCTCAAGGAGTCCTGGTGAAAGTCACACATCACTCCGAGGAACTTTCTCCCACATTCTCTCACTGAAGGGGAAACTTTGAAATGTCCTGAATCATGCGAGAAACAGATAAAATAGAATTGATTAAATTGTAATGATCAATAAAAGAACAAACAATACTATTCTTGATTATATTTTAAATAAATTAATCAGTGAAGTTACTGTTGTCTTATAGTCAATTTAATGGAATTATCGATGTTATGACAATGATATCGATATTTTAATTTTCGCGTCATCGTAAACCTATAATAACAGAGCCAAATATATAGCTTAAGTCACATTTAATCTACAACCTCGTACCTACTAAATTAATCTAAACCCCTAGTACCCAGTGCATTAATCCAGCAAGCAAAGTTTATCTCACACGGTCGCTAAGCATCTCATACAGGGTGCGTCGTCACAAACGAGACAAAAGCATTTGTTCGTGCATCGAAAAGGCGGCGAATAATAGAAACAAAACGGCCGTGAGCTAACTTCGCCCTGTGCGGAGACTGCGTTTGAAGGAAAACTCACACTGTTAGCTGTACATGTGTGTTCACGCCTCTGCTTGCTAACGGGATAGGCAGAGATTGTAGAGACAGCTTGAACAACGCAAGATAATCCTTTAACCTTCTTATGCTCCTGCGTGCTCTTCTGTTTTTCAGGCACACTGGTATTAAAAAGAATGTTTACAATTCGGCAAACAGAGCTTATTTTAATTAAAAGATTTTCAAAGGAATTTTAACCTTAGATGACTCATAAATCACATATACAGACCAAATTGGATTCAAGAAAATAGGCCACGTTTTATACCTAGATCAAAAATTCCGCAAATTAATAAACTTTCTTATAAGTATGAACAGAGTGTCAAGTTGTCAGATTTTTAGAAGTTTTATTTTGGGAAAGTCGAAGTGAGGTTAGTGAATATTGACGTCGCAAATTGACTTGGGCAATATTCGTCGAAGATATATTCGGAACACCTTGCATGCCTATGCATATTTTATCTATTTCTTAATGTTTTCATTCCATATTTGCCACTAAAATTCTCATATATTTCATTGATTATATTGCCTACGATATCAATCGTTATTTCTTTAATCTTAGTGTAGAAAATACTAACCAAACCAAGAATATTTTATTAAATAAACATAAATCAATTTCTATTGCAAAATATTAGTACCTTCACATGCCCTGATAGTAAGCCCACAGTTTTTGTCTCCGCGGTACATTTTATCTTCTCAACGACGGGTATATAAAAGCATGTATTTAAACGTAAGTAGAATTCACACGCATGAAAAGGCATGAGCACATGCAAAGACGTTTTAATTAGGGAATAGTTCTCGGACCCATGATCGTCGCCAATGCGTAATCAGCCTCCGTGCAGAATGGGGGCACGCTTTCTGATTAGCAGCCTTTTCCTGAGGCACTTTTGTTCACATCTGTACATTCTGCCGCTTGCCTTGCTTATTGTTTATGGCTTTATGGAGTAAGAATGGTAACAATGATATTTTTAGTTGTTGAAGTCCTATTGCAAAGATATTTCTTGTAAAAATAATTGAAGAA
The DNA here is from genome assembly GCA_030578115.1 of Leucoptera coffeella. NCBI lineage: Eukaryota > Metazoa > Arthropoda > Insecta > Lepidoptera > Lyonetiidae > Leucoptera > Leucoptera coffeella. The sequence goes on from JAMBLF010001030.1 coordinate 132,263, forward strand.
TTGTTGTAACATCAAATCACAATCACGTGTTAAACTGACACATTGGGTCTTAGCTACAAAAATAAATAAAGTTTATTATTATTTAATATCTTTCAAAAAATCTGTCTAATAATGATATAACTGTGAAATTACGATACAATGATATAAGTATCCTAAACTCAGATTTTTGAAGTTGAATTGCAAAGACAATCCAAATGAACAAAGTAATATTAATATCCATTCATCTATCATATTCAATGGTATACTTGTATGAACTGCTACTCGGATAGTAAGATTTTTTGCATGGCAGATTCCCAAATGTCGTGTCAAGGTGCTTCTCTTTGAAAACAGCACGCGCTGCCTCTACCGTTTAAATGGGCCAAAAACATATGTTTTGGGAACACGATTCTCCTACCGTATTATCATTATTTAATAAGTATGGTATCAGGTACGGACCGCCTAAGATATAATATTATTTACTACGTAACATTGGTGGCATTTATATACTGAAGTTATTGAGTCAGTGAAAGAAAACAATTGTGTATTGCTTTAAGAATATGTATAGATAGAGTACAACAGATAGAAATAAACACACACACACATTTAAAATATTTTATATTATGTTGTCCCATGATAGTCGGAAAATTAATGAATGGTCAATGAAATCTGTCGATAAATGCCCTAGCTATCACCATTCCCTATCAATTCTTTCACAAATTTAATAAAGAGTTGTAATGTACAAGGTTCTATCCACTTGAAAAGAGATCTGAGTTTATGTTTTCTTTAGACTGACAGACACACAGCAATCGTTAGATTTATATAAAGCTTTTAAAATAATATGTGTTAAGAGAATCGACCCCGCCATTTGATTGATCTTATTCGGCAGACAATCAACTCCAAATCCATAACCGTATCATAATGTTTGTTTAACATAGCACAAATTTATAGCAAAAAACTACACCCAGACAGTTTTAACAAAAAAAACAAACGCATTCACGACCTTTAACCCTTGCGGGGTAGTCAGAGGTTCAGGTGTCCATCTCCGCAATTGCGAAGGTAGTAATTCTACGGACACCTCGAACCCACGTGTTAACCAGATAGTCAGTACTCAATGTGACAGGTGGTCAGCCATGTCGCCATTAACAAACACTAACTATTACCTGTTCGACGAACAGGTAGGTTTCCTCAGACAGTTTTACCCATCATTAGTACAATATGAACCCTTGAATCGCAAATTATGCGCTACACCGTGAAAACAATAACATTTAAAAAACTTCCCAGGGATGTTTACTTATAAACTCAAGTGCTTTACACATATGGCAAAGTTTTAATATTATTCCTTCCCTTTTATCATTTTGTACAGTTATTTATGCGAATAAGTAATTATTCAAAAAATGAATCGCAAACTACATTACGCATAATTGTATATTATATATTAACTTATTTAATTACTTATAGGAACTTCATGAAAATTTCCACATAATTATATCATAATGAAATGAAAACAATATGAGAAGTTATATAAAGTACCTAATATGTATTAACCACATTAAGGAAACCATAGAAGATTGACAAGAGGTTCGATTAGGCTTGTTAAGTGGTTAATCGGGGTGACCCTAAGACGTCGGGTAGTTCGGCCGGAAAAGAAAACCGCTTGTGAACAAACAAGGGTACTAGAAGGTTGATTCTACGAAAATTGAAAAAAGATTTAATGAGAAAACCCTTAACAATATTTTTCATACTGAATTTTGATAAATAAAAATAGTAACTGTAAAATATATTAGTATTTTTAGACGTTTAAATTTTAAAACAAATATCGCATATTTTACGAATTCAATTTGAAAATATTCAATTGCCTTAAATATTAATACTGTTTTTATCATACACTTGTTGTTTTCCTAAGCTAATAAAAACTGTTCTATTTTTTTCCCATCCGAAAGTAGAATCAAGGTAATTCATTCACCGTAAAAAGAGCCATTTGACTTGTAAGACAAAATGAAGTGGCGTGTCAAGGTGTGTAAATCACACCTTACAACTATTATAACAAAAGACTATACTAGTACTAGTAAATCGTTAGAACTATATTTATTGTGATACAACGTTATAATTACTTAAAAATACCTATCATTACAGAACTTAAGTTTAAAAAATATAAAAATATCAATAAACATTTGACAATTAGCTACTTAAGTAAGTAAAAACTTTAAGTAGTGGAAACAATATCGTAGTTCCTCTCTAAGTGTACGAGTGGATTGACGTCACAAGCGTCTGTTGAAGCCGGCTTAAGGCTCTAGCGACCCGTGCTAGGCCTCCGCGAAGGCTTTATGCTGTGCTAGAAGGTACTGTGGGTGATAGCCGAATAGTTTTGATTAACTATGTGTCCGATATTTGTTAGAAATTGGTTTCTGTTGGTAAAAGTGTGAGGGCCTTTACTGTTGGTTTATTTTAATTTATCGTATTTCATATTATTAGTATGTAGTAAGTATGAAGACTTATTTTATTTTGTTGTGGGCGTTTAAAATGTTATTTATGAAAAAAAAGTATGATTAATAGTAAATGTTAACCTTATTTACACACGTAATTAAAATATATTTAGCATCTAACTGTAAAAGTATCATCAGCTTATGTACGAGTACCTACACGAAAATATAAATACAATAAATATAATTATAATCTAAGTTTTCTTCTGAAATTGGCAATCAATAAATAGATTGGACATCAATAAAGACCGATTAAGGACACATTATACCCAGTTCTCCAAATGCCCTATTCTGACCAAACGCATGCCCTATACTACACAATGTTACCTAGCATATACTACAAAGTACTACACTACCCCGTCGGCATCCAAGCCACTGCACCGCCGATCCGTAGTCCGTAGCTAATGCCGTCGTCTGCGTAATGACTCCGCCGGAGCCCTAACTTGTTTACATTGTTTCTTTATTGTGTTTTGCATCTGGCTTACTCTTGCCTCTTTCGTGCATAGGCGCTGCCTGCCATAGAGAGTGGAGCCATCTAGTGTAGAGGTATGGGCAACTACATGTTGCATAGACATACAGGGAATCAATAATTATATTGTAATGTTTAGGCACCTATGGAAGTATATTAAAATTAGAATGGATATTCAATGGTTAAAAACATTTTAATGTAACTCTTAAGGTGTAGCAACACTAATTTGTTTAGTAAGTACTATATTATCTATATGTCTTGTAATGATTTTGAAGAAGATAAATTCGTAAAGTACTATAGTAAAATATCTTTAACTTCTTAACTTGTAACATACTCGTATGTACCGAAACCGCTATACGACGACTGTACTTATACCTAACTTAGCAATTTGTCACCCTCTGTACAGCACACTCGCGATAAGTAATAAAGCAACAGAACTGGCTGCTTCAGCCCGCTTTGTCTAAGAGCTGATTTATTTTTAATTAGTCACTCTGCCTCCGCGTTTTTCCTAGAAGTGGGACAAAGATACCAAGTTATACTGCCTTTGTTTGTTTGTTTCCGCACTATGGAGTCAGTTATTAGATATAAGAATGGAAAATATTTGTGTTAGTTCATTACAAAGGAAAAAATACTATGTAGAATATACTGCACGAATATAGGTAACATAAACTAATTAGTCTTTCAACTACAATATGCATCTCTATTTGCATTTTGCGCAATTAGATGTCTTGGTCGAAAATTATAATGATCCTAATCATTGCGAAATATAGTATAATTAATTATCCTTATTACAGACAGTTAAGTAGTTTCTGACAGTCTAAGTTAAACGGATAAAAAATCTGCTTATCCTCACTAACCGATGTTTCATAACATGTAGGAGTTCATAACACTTCAATCATTGGTAACTGCGCATTAATGTGACACGAGATAAAAACAGTATCAGTGTACTTGTCAACGTTTGTGAAAGAATCAGAAACTTCATACTTGGCCATCTGGCATAAAATTCTATATGAAACAATGTTTGTTTGCTTGTTTGTAAAAATACGTTCATATTTACAGAAGATAATTATTTTGTAAAAATTTTGATTAAGCTAATAACTTATAAGATACTATTTTAATTTCGTTGTGTAAAAGGTATGTATTCATTATATAATCTTTATTCATAAAGACTATTTAATCTACTTAATTATATATAATTAGAGTTAGAGTAGAGAGAGAGAGAGAGAAGATATTTATTTATTTACTTAAATGTCTGAAGTATTTTATATTAACAAATTTCATTAAAAAATACGAACTCTGAATGACATTAAAACTATAAATATATATAGAATACATATGTATGTCAGACATAAAAAGGTATATTTATGTAACAAATTAATTAATAAGCAAAGCCTAATTCAATCCTATAGACAGCGATAACGGCGGGTCAGGCGTGTAAAAACCAGAAACATAATTCTTAATAATTAGAGTGTGATATCATTTTAACCAACTGTATCAACATACACTTTACTCAATATGGAAATATACACCAAAAAATGTAGACTCTAGGTATTAGAGCATCTGTCTAGCATATGCCTAATCGTTAGTGCCTGACAATCCAGATTCTAGACCCAAAATGGATTCTAATAGATAATTAGTAGATTAGGTTTCGTTATTACGTACATGTCTAGTCATATGCTGTAAATATTTGCTTGATATTTCCCATAAGCGTATAATATTTGAGATATTTATTGAAGTTGATTTTTTAGTTTTAGTAACTGCGCTTTGCTCAATCAATATCTTTTGTGTAGTATTCAGAAAGCCGATTTCATTAAAGGTCCTTTCCAATTGAGCATAGGGTGACTATGAGTTAACAAATAAGTAGAGAATCACAGCCAAGACACTTTAAATAGTTTAATTCTATAGTTAAATTAAGAGAATTCCTTCGATAAGCCGCACTATTCAATTAAAAGTAAGTTCGGGACAAGATCTCTCACGTACATATAGTTCCTGCTAACTTTCGTAATTGATTGTTTTTGCGGAAGGATGGAGCGAACGGGTTAATAGGTACGTGAACGTTAATATGTACACGCGCTGCAATGTTTAGAAGGGAAATTCATTAAGAAACAAACTTAATTTGCAAAAATTGACTAAAAAATATGAAGCCACCTTAAAAATACCTCAGCATTCCTACAAGTATTGCGTACTCACTTCCATTAAGTAAACAACAACAATACGCTACACGAAAATGCTTCAATGAAAGTGGTGCTTTCAAATCATAACCATAAAGTACAGTAATAAATAGTTACGAAAATCAGTGTTGGGGCATACCCAGCGAGCAGCCGGCACACGCTGGGGCGGCGCGCTTTGGGGTGGGAAGTCGGTGGTATGGTCTTGGTGGTAATTGCTGACGTAGTGAGGTCGGCATTGCCTATAAAGTGCCAAGTAGCTATCTGCAGTGTCCAGTAGTGGGACACCGATATACGCAGAGCCCCGGCCAGTCCGCGCATCCACGTCCAAGTTCGTCCACCCCGGGACCTGCTGCAGTCACGCCACGCGTGTCCACTACCTCGAATCTCGAGCTTGCAGCTGAGCCGACGGATGCAGGGCACAGGCGAGCATTCTGCGCCTTAAAACAGAACCATCTCACTAGGGAGGATACCCGAAACAGAACCGAACTTGCCTGGGAGTTCCAAGGTGGCACCCCCACCACCAGGCTAGGGTACAGTGGGTTAATCACCCGCTTGCCTAAAATAAAATGATTAAAGAAACAGAAACAGCAGAAAACCGGACCGATTCTACAACGACGACCTTTGGCATGAAAAAACGGACACGAATAGCTTTCTGGAACATACGGACCCTTAGCGATGACAGCAGACTAGCCCAAGCGGAAGCAGTATTGCTTAGTTACAAGTTGCAGATTCTAGGCCTCAGCGAGGTGCGCAGGAATGGCTTCGGGGAACTGAGAACGTCCAAGGGCTTGACTTTTCTTTACTCTGGTAAGGAAAGTGAGGGAGACACTCTGGAATACGGTGTCGGTATGCTCCTTTCCGATGCCGCTAAGAAAAGTCTCTTGGACTGGAAACCGATCTCAGACCGAATCATCTGGGCCCGCTTTAACTCAAGAGCCCGAAAGATCTCCATTGTGCAGTGCTACGCTCCCACCAACACTGCTACAGACGATACCAAGGACGACTTCTACAATGCGCTAAACGCCACCTTGAAGCGGATCAAAAAGCAAGACATTGTCATCGTCATGGGAGACCTGAACGCTAAAGTCGGGAGTGACAACACCAACTGTGAGCGGCACATGGGAACAAGGGGCCTTGGAGTTCGCAATGAGAATGGAGATCGTTTCGTAGAGTTCTGCCAACACCACGATCTGACCATCGGAGGCACTCTGTTTTATTCACAAGGATGTCCACAAACACACTTGGAATTCACCCGATGGCAGGACCAAGAACCAGATTGACCACCTCGCCATTAGCTCCAAATGGCGCTCCTCGTTGCTCGACGTCCGTAACCGGAGAGGAGCAGATGTCGACAGCGACCATCACCTGGTTGTTGCCGAGCTGCGCCTCAAGGTCGCGGTAGCACGACCAGCCGGCGGACCTGGCAAGGTGGGCAGGAGGTTTGACGTCACCAAGCTCAGAGTGCCTGACACCCGCACCAAGTTCCAGCTCGAACTGCGAAACAGTTTCTCCAGCCTCAACGCAGATGTGGGTTCCATAAACGGAGAGTGGAATCGAATCAAAATGGTCTACACAGAAACCAGCTCGGCCGTCTTGGGGCACGCGGCGCGCTCCCGCGAGGACTGGATGTCTCAGACCGCCTGGCAGCTCATCGGCGACCGTAGGGACCTTCACCTGAGACTGCTGCAAACCAGCAACGCAACGCAAGTGGCTGATCTCAGACAGCAATACCGCCTGATCCGCAAGCGGATCTATCGCAGCACGCGGAAGGATATGCGGATGTGGGCAGACGACATTGCTGATAAAGCCCAACACGCTGCTAACACCGGCAACCTGAGAGAGCTATACAAAGCGACCAAGACCCTGGCTGGAAGCAGTAAGCCGAAGAGGAGGCCGCTGAGGTCGAGGGATGGGCAGCTCATCGCAACATCTGAGGGGCAACTGCAACGCTGGCGCGAGCATTTCGAGGACGTATTCCGCTCAACAGCATCAACTGCGCCGGCTGTGCCGTGGTGCACGCCCTCACCTCCTGGGCAACTGGACATTAGTGTCGACCCCCCGGCCCGCGAGGAAGTGACGAGAGCCATCCTTTCACTGAAGACCGGCAAAGCCCCAGGCCTGGATTGTATCACCGCGGAAATGTTGAGGGCTGACATACCCTTCGCCGTAGAAGCCCTTACACCTCTGATCCAGAAAATATGGTCTAATGAAGAGCTACCTGAAGACTGGAACAAGGGGCTCTTAATAACGGTACCAAAAAAGGGCGACCTAAGCCAATGCAACAACTGGAGGGGTATCACTCTGCTCTCGATACCATCGAAGGTGTTCTGCAGGATCATCCTAGATAGGCTGTCGGGAGCTATTGAACCTCTGATCCGCAAGGAGCAGGCTGGCTTCCGTCCCAACCGCTCGTGCACCGACCAGATCAACACTTTGCGCATCATCCTCGAACAGGCATCAGAATGGCAAAGGGAGGTTTACCTTACCTTTGTTGATTTCGAAAAAGCCTTCGATACGCTGAAGTGGGAAAGCATTTGGTCTCGACTGGCTGACATTGGTGTACCGGAGAAGATACTCAACCTCTTAAAGGCCATCTACAGAAATTATTCCTGCAGAGTGACACATGACGGCCTCATCTCCGAAGACATCGCAGTACATGCCGGCGTCCGACAGGGCTGCTTACTCTCGCCGCTTCTCTTTCTGGTTGTCCTCGACGGGATTATGCATCGCGCGTACCTCGACAGGCGACGTGGGATAGAGTGGGGCGTGACCCATGTTCTTGAGGACCTGGATTACGCAGACGACCTATGCCTGCTGAGCCACACGCACCGCGATATGCAGTCTAAGCTGGACGACCTGAACAGGGAGGCTATTACTGCGGGACTGAAAATTAACACGCGGAAGACCCAGGAGATGCGCGCTGGTGTCGGAAGCAACACTCCGCTGCGGATTGGTGCAGAGGATGTGGAGCGCGTCCACGGCTTCACTTACCTCGGTAGCGTCGTGTCGGAAACGGGGGGTACCGAAGAGGACATCGCTTCGCGGATTGCCAAGGCCAGAGCAGCCTTCGCACAACTTCGGCCGGTGTGGCAGTCACGGAAATTGACCCAGCGAGTTAAGCTCAAAATATTCGCGTCAAACGTTAAGTCCGTACTGCTATACGGGTGCGAAACGTGGAAGGTTACAAAAGCCATCTCGCACCGTCTCCAGGTCTTTGTGAATCGTTCCCTTCGCCGAATTCTCGGTATATTCTGGCCCGAGAAAATATCCAACGAACAACTATTGGAACGCTGCCACGAAACCCCGATCGACCATCAGATCAAGCGCCGCAAATGGAACTGGATTGGCCACACGCTGCGCAGAGACCCAAGTCACATCCCAAAGCAGGCGATGGACTGGAATCCCCAGGGAAAGCGCAAGCGTGGTCGCCCTAAGCAATCCTGGCGGCGCACTGTTACAGATGAGGCGAAGAGAATAGGGAAGACCTGGAGCGAGATTAAACGCGAAGCTCAAGACCGATCGGGATGGAAGACTGTTGTGGACGCCCTCTGCCCCACCCGGGGGACATAGGACAATAAGTCAAGTAAGTCATGAGTTAACAAATAAGTAGAGAATCACAGCCAAGACACCACTCTAAATAGTTTAATCCTATAGTTAAATTAGGAGAATTCCTTCGATAAGCCGCACTATTCAATTAAAAGTAAGTTCGGGACAAGATCTCTCACGTTCATATGGTTCCTGCTAACTTTCGTAATTGATTGTTTTTGCGGATGGATGGACCGAACGGGTTAATAGGTACGTGAACGTTAATATGTACACGCGCTGCAATGTTTAGAAGGGAAATTCATTAAGAAACAAACTTAATTTGCAAAAATTGACTAAAAAATATGAAGCCACCTTAAAAATACCTCAGCATTCCTACAAGTATTGCGTACTCACTTCCATTAAGTAAACAACAACAATACGCTACACGAAAATGCTTCAATGAAAGTGGTGCTTTCAAATCATAACCATAAAGTACAGTAATAAATAGTTACGAAAATCAGTGTTGGGGCATACCCAGCGAGCAGCCGGCACACGCTGGCACATGCCACAAAAGATGAACAATAAACGCCATTAAACGCGAACAAAAGGAGTAAAAATCAAGTTGGAGAACAATTAAAACAAGAAATAATAAGGAGCTTTAAATAGTATTATTAAACGAGATGACAGAAAGTAGTGAGGGGAAGTTTCGCTGGACACCTGGCTCGTGCTGCCACGCGTCTGAAGAATCTGCCTGCACTGGTGTACTAAACATTGCAAATGGTATATGGTATATAGTGGTAGGACGGATTTTATGGTAGCATGAAAGGTTAAAAGTTATGATGGTGATTGATTTAGTCTTTATCAGTAGTAAGATAGGAGTGCCAAAAGTAAGCATTGCTTATTACAAAACTATTTTATATAAGAAACGTAAAGTTAAATGAATTAGATAGGCAATGAATTTTCTTAGTTATTTCGAAAAAAACGTAAGTGAATTCTGCGAAATCTAATATTTATTATTGTCTAGATTTGTATTAGTTCATCTAACAAAGATACGGAGTGTATCTTCCACAATTTGCATAAAGCAACATATATTACCACCACGCCTTTCAAGCAGTCAACCCAAAAATCGCGTAAACAAGTTGGAACAAAATTACAATAATCAAGCATACCGACAAAGCTTAAAGAGGTAATGCACTCAAAAAGTGAACAATGGAGAAGTAAGTCACAAGTAAAAGTGGCATCTGCCGGGCACACCTGGCGGCATGGTCACCCTTCGGAATTACTTGCATTGGGCGCTTTTTACCAATGTTGTTGCTACCCTCGAGCACCCTGCCAAGCGAGGGGTTATAACCCAGCGCCTTCGTACCAAATCGCTTTAGAGACTTGGAAACGACGTGATGAACATGCATGTCATGTAGCGGAAACGAAAGAGTTATACAGGTGATGAGTTTTAACACATTTTAATGGTTAGACATATATGGGATGTCTAACCAGTTTTGACACGCTTTAGTATAAGTTTATATTGTTCTAGAGCTTAATTACAAGTTTATTCTTTATGATAATGCCAATATCATGCATAGTGATCAGTCTTTAGTGATCTGTATCCAGGAAAAAAGCCTAGGTATGTTTTTTAATTTTATAGAAACGATACTTTTTATCTACAATAATAACTAGTAGGTATATACTTATATTCATGCACAGTCGGTGTATTGAGTTAGAGAAGGAGGAGTGATCTAAACAATAGCATCAACGTAACGATAAACATCAAAACATCGACCAATAGGACGGAGTTACGGTATATGATCTTATAAATATTTTTCCATTCAATTCACCGACAATGCTATAGTAACTCTAGAGACGAGATATTAAGATTCAAATCAGCTTGCGATGTAAATTCCGATACATAAATGTTTTGAAGCTTGAACATATTTAGTTATTAAGTAACTAAAACCTAACATAGGTAAGTAGATGAGTACATTATGTACCTTGTTATGTAAATGAACCAAACATATGCTCTTTAAGTGCTATATTTTCCATAATTAAGATATTGTGCTTATGTCATTGTTTGTTGTTTAATAGAACTTGCGGGTTTACAGTTAACTTTCAATCTCATACTTGTATGACTATTATTTCTAATCTAAATAGTAAACCACGATATTATACTTTATAGTTCATCACAAGCTCTCCGCCTATTCCACTCTTCTAATACGTAGCAAGAATGAATAGAAAATCTCAAACAAAAACTACAAGAGTTGCAATTGTACGACCTGATCTTATAAATGTTAAAAACCATCTTAATGAGAACTGGCATAGCAAGGGAGTGATATTGAAACGAAGGCTAAGTTACACTGGTATTGAATATGCATGTTAAGCCATCCCGACACTTAACCTGGTTGAGGTGGGATCTCATTAAGAGAATAGTAAAATATTATGTTAAGAATGAGAATTGTCACAATAGAATGTAATCTTTGTCTTTCAAGGATTTAGAACCTATTATATTTTACCATTTGTTAATGATACTAACAATTACAATTTGTTATTTTGAAATCTGTAATAAATGCCTATATTTATAAATATTATGTATAACCTATAGAAGTAGAAGTTTTCACGATTCCTTCATATTTATTTAATTTTAATTTTCTAATTCTAACGACGATTTTAAAATAACTAATATGTCCAAAAGTTACAATAACTATTCCGTTCAAAGATCGTTGCCCAAGCTTAAATAATAAAGTTAAAAATACATTATTACATAATTATAATACACCTAATACCTCAGTAAAATTTACTATCTTTCTTAATTGCACCTAACTGAAGTAGGTAGTCATTTTTTTGCATTCTTAAATTGCATCTGATAGCGCGTAACTATGCCAGAACTGCAATTAAAACCGGATTTAAGACAGAGGCCCTTTCAAGAGGAACAGAGACAAGAGAAAGCATTTGGTGCAAACTTGCGCCTCTCCATTAAGCTAGAGACTCTTCAGAGCGTTCTAGCAAAACGGCGTACCTCCCTCGCAAAGACATTGCAAAATCCACCTTAAGTATTCCTGTCATACGTGTTAGTTTAGTTCGGAATGTTATAGTACTTAAGTCTCAAAGGGGAAGTGAAACCATAGATTAAAAACTTAAGATGCAGTAGTTGCGGAGAGGACAGCAAAGTTGTGCAGTTTCCAGGTATGAAAGTTTGTTCTATATTTCATGCTGGTCTTATTGGCTTAGGCACAGATGAAGCTATAGTGTTCTAGAGCTTAGATATTGTGCTGGTAGGTTATGACATACGATCTACCTAGGAACTTTTATTTTTAGTAGGATCTTCTAACAAATAGATAGTTACATACCCTCTTTATATTATGACTACATATTATTTATACTTACTATACATCTACTCATAAAATGTAGACAATGTGTTATCAACATTTTCAACACAAAGTGAGTAACTACTAGTGGATAGGTTTATGCATGAGTGTGAAATAATAAAGAATAGATTCATAAATAATAATAATATAGTATTCTGATATCTGGGTCTATTTATCTGTCTGTCCCTATATTTACGTACCGAGGTCGGAACCTCGGAATTTTAAAGCTCTTGGCATTAGGTTCCTACGTATCAACCTCGTTTTTTGTAATATGTAGGTAGAATAGTAAATTGCACAAATGCTTAATTGCAAAATTAAAAATAAACTAGAACAAGACACGTATACGTGCCTACCTCTATATTCTTCATTTAATCTCTACCTGGTGGCATGGATATAGCTGATTAATTACTTATCTTAATTCAATAAAACGGAAGTAAGTAAACCTATAACATCATATAAGTATCAAATTAACATGGTAACTCCGTATAACATAATATAGTTAGAAGGAAAGATAGAAAAAACATTTATATATCACTAACTATTTGCCTTCATACAAACCTGGTCCTATATTTAACCAACTGTTCCATCAAATCCATTTTCATGGCGCCGTTTGGCATGATCCGTCCATGGCTCGCCAATTCCTCATAAGAGCAGAGGCCGCCATTTTATCTCTGCTGACCGGAAACGGCGTATCAAGCGGATGTCGACGCAGATCGTGTGTAACGTCCTTTACTTCGGCGATAAGTAAGATGGCATGTACATGTTAGGCTTGGGCCCCACTAGGTTGGGTTACGAGATAATGCCTTTAAATTTGGAGTTGGTAACCGAAAATCTAGTGGCTTAATGTCTAGTGGCTTGAGCTTAATGTGAACATAACTCTTTCAAATTGTAGTAACATACATGATGGGACGCCCTCTCACCCGTAAAGGGTGGACATAACAAAATTTTAACTGACTGTTTGTTATAAAGGTACCTAACCAATTTAGGTAATTGCTTGTACCTACAGCAAGTCTCAAAAAAATACTGAAACATTTTTATCCATTAGTCGCCTTTAAGCAACTAGTAGAAAGGTATATAACCTATAGATGGGTAATAATAATAATTAGGTACTTACTTGAGATAAGAAAATAACAGCAGCCGATGTATCTGGATTGGAGGTGTAGATCTGCAACAGAAAGAATGGATAAGAATATGTTTTGTAATCAATTAATTATTTTAGGAGCTACTTGGAATGTTAAGTTGATCAATTGTTATTGTATCTAGGTTTAAAAATGACTGCAACTGATAATAATATTTTAAGCAACTATGTTACCAATTTATTAAAAAATGCGTATGTAGTCTACCAATTCTAAAACAGTAATTTCCTTTCTACAAACAAAAAAAAATGAATAGTAAAGTATAAATAAAAGTTAACAAAACAAGTACTACTAATAACAAAACTGCCTGTAAGAAAAGTATTAGATAATATCTTGAGGAAACTTTAGGTATGAAGTTTTCCGCCCCCCGTGGCTGAACTAATAAGATCCGAGCCTTCTTAGGCCCCACCTCCGCGTTTCTTGGGCAGTTGGCGCAACACGCCCGCTCCTTGCGCAGGCACGCCCTCTATCTTGTAAGACGGGGAACGGTACAAGGTAATATAAACTGTAGCGGTATTGTAATAAGGTGCAAGTTCTACTGTGTGATGAGAATACAAGTTTTACTTGAGACAAGAAACGTAGGTAGGTATTGGTAAATCTGGAACTTAGCTTTTGATTCTCTTGCGAGAAATCTTATCATTTGCATCTCTTCATACGGTTAAATGAATTTTGATCGATCATATAGGTTTTCATATAGATTTACTGAACAAGAAACATAAGTAATAATTAGTTACGTGGTGGGTGCATAGTTAGTTTTTATTATTTACTTAAACTATAATCTAAAACCAACTAATGTCTACTTATACATTAAAATATTAGATTAATTTTACGTTTTTCAAACCAACTGAGTACTCCACATAATATACAAGTATTTATATTATTAACGAAATTTAATTTCACTCAAGCAAATAATAATGAAAAATGAATAAAATAATAATAGGAATTTGCTGTTACTGCTGCTATCTATTAATTCAAAATAGAACTATTAAAACTGCGCTTGCGTCGTTTAGTACCGACATCTAGGTTTGAGTAGCCAAACTAAGTAGTGATATCTTAATTTGTAAATTGATTCATTTTAGTTTGCATTTGCATTAACAGATGTCGTTATTTTGTATTATAGATTTTGATTTTGATTTTTCTTATTATTTTAATAATTTAATCTACAATTGTGTTGAGTTAGTAATAAATTTAAAACGGATGCAACGATAAGTTATTTTATAAAAAAATTATCTACGTTGATCAATTGCAACAAATTTAAACAATGAACATTAAAGGTTTATATTGTTTTCATATGTACATATTATTTAAGGCTTATCCCTTTGTGTGATTGAATTATTTATGACTAGTTTTGTAACCCTATTTATAAATAATAATTAAAAAAAACATTAAATAATATAAATGTTGATAAAATGTTCATATATATCAATTATGACAAACGTCATTTGTTATACAAAAAGTAAAGCTTTATATTTTTACTTGTAAATTAATTTACTGTTTATATTCAATATGTGTATCAATTCATGTTTCAACGAATCGTAATTATATAACAACTATTGCCATCTAGAAAATATGGTCAAACTCATTTTCGCCCTGCGTTTGCGTTGAGGTGTTAACGCGCCATCTATATTTTAAGTTACGAACTTAATATCCAGCGGCGTTGTACCTATTGTGTAGAAATGTAATAAATTAACTATAATTCAGACTTTTGCTTGTTATTAGTTTTATAATTTACCAGATATTTAATATAAAATATTTAAAATAAAATGTGTCAGGATTAGAACAGTTTTATAGTTTCTTCTAAAGAAGAAATTAACGTCTTCATGGGTAGGTAAATTTAATGTCATCAACGAAATAAATAATATATTTGTGAATAAGAGTAGGCAAAGAAAACTTATAATGTTTATATTACATCATTGCTGTTTGTTGCCTGTGAAATTAGTTTTTTTTTTTTATTCTTTATTAAGCCATTCACCACTAAGGTTATGTCGGCTGAAGTACAAACGCTGATGCACGGCGTTTGAACTTCTTGTTATTCCATCGCCATGGTTACACCAACGCCACCAGCCGCTACAACCGAAGAAAAACGAAATCGAACCTCCAATTCCTTGCTATCTTCCTTGTTCTTCGGTTCGTTCCAGTTGAGGATCCAAATTTTATCCCTAAGCGAACATATTTAGCCAGTTTGGCATCACAATTGACTAAATATTCAGCCGAAAATAATTATTTGTATTTTCAACTTTCACTGAGCTGCTGACTTTGTTGACGCACCATAGACGACTGTGAAATTAGTTAATTTATATAATATTTAGAATAATATTCGAACGCAGTAGAACTGTTAGAGAACCTAATATCGAGAAATCTTAACCACAGAAATAGGAATACAATACTTGTATATTTTAACTAGTGCCCTAGGTTAACAATAAGTATTTGTGATTATTTGAGTTACTTTATAAAACATTAACTTTAAGGCCAGAGTGAATAGGCTATTACTGGACCAGCGAGCTACATCATCGACCTCATCGTAACTTACCATAAGGTGAGATGGGGGTCAATTGCTGGACAGTTATTAATAAAAAAAACTTTATAGATAGACTTTCTCAATCCCGGCACACGGTATTAGCGACATCTCAACACCTCCGCTTCCAGTCATAAGAAGACGTACCTAAATGGCAGATACCTACGGCAGAATGATAACATTTTAAGTAGGTATGTGGTAGGTATTTATTCCAGCCAAGCGTATTTTCGAGTGTTATATTATATAAGTATTTTGTGAACTAAAATATAATGATATTCAAAATAGCCGTTTATATTAATGGAGAATCTGGAGATTCTTCAGTGAATAATTTATTTATTTAAAGCTATGTTGTTTTTGTTAATTCTCATAAGCTTTTTTAACAAGTTATGATATAAGTTATGTTATATATAAGTTATGATTAACCGATATGGTTAAATCGTATAATTGGTTTTCGTTTTCAGTAGTTTATACTGAAACAATATTCATAAATTAATGAATTACAACTTGTTCATTTTAGAAAATGTATGTCTTCAATAATATTTAAGGTTTCCTAGTTAATTTTGTTGGCAAATAATATCAAAATTAATAATTTTGTTTATTTTTACATGAAGTTTATTTTTCTACATCTCTAAATATAGATTAGTTTGCCAATAAAATAATTTTCAGTATAATAATAATTAGGTGTCACCTTTCACATTTTTTTATAAAAGCTCAAAATTAAGAATCTGCAAAAAAGTAGGTAAAAGAAAAGAATTTAGTTTTTTTTTCAAATTTGTAATAACAAATTTATTTTGTGTAGGCAGAAAATTTGGACTGAGAAGTATTTGTAGAATCCTTTATCTTTTTACGTTTATGTCATTCATTAATGTTATACTCAGGCATAATGTGTGTATATCTATGTGTTAGAAAAGTTAACTTAAAAGCAAGTACTTAACTATTTTGTATGCACAGGAAAGAAAAGGTGAGGGATAAAATAAAAAAAAACCAAAAGAACAAAATAAAAAAAAACTGTTTATTGCATAAACAAAATAAGAAACGAATATTAAAATTAAACTAAATAATAAATTAATACTAGCTGCTACATGATACACAACCTTTTCAGCGCGCCCCGATCTTGCTTACTTTTTAAAATAACTTCAGATTTTCACAATGTTCATTGAAATCACACAATTTCAGTAAAATGTCAAATAAGTAGCAAATCTACAGAAAAAAGTTTTTTTCTAAAAATTGTTCTTCGTTAAATTTCTTAAAGTCATAACCAAGATAAATACTAATTTTGAGAAATCCGTCAACAGTCCTAAATGAAGTTAGAATTGCCGAACAAGAGAAATAAATTTTAATTAGTTAAAATAAGACTTAGTTTAAGAATCACAAGTGCTCGAGGAACGTAATAATGCCGCGCGGCCCGGCTGGCCGCCGCGACTTCAGACGGACGACTGACTGAGACAAAACGTCGGACCGAACCACCCCACCCTCCGACCCTCGCCCCCTTTCCGCCCACCCCCAACTTCGTTACGAGCCACTTGTAATCGCTGGGCGATTTTTCCGCCTAAGACAAATTAGGCAGGCCGCCCGCCCCCTCCCAGAACGTCTCAATTCAGTATCTTGAAACGTCTTAAGAACACGCCTTTTGTAAAAAAGATTCGCCGTGCTCTCTTATTGGCTGTCAATATATATCTATCTTTGTTATTGGATCGGAACTACATGAGAACTTTTGTTATAAAAGATAAAGTAGGTACTCATAAATAACACAACTTCGTAATGAATATGATTAATCAATAAACTTTGTTAAACGAAACGAAAGTTGCACTTTTTTAAAATCGAAACTATGCTGGAATAAATAGTACTAACATTACTGTTTTTTTACAATTACTGTATTTTAGAGATTTGATAAATGAAATGAAAAGAAAATCTTTATTGTTTCAAAACACATTAAATAAATACGTCTTTACGAGACTACTTCGCTTTCACTAATTAAGAAATAGATATACAAGTAGTAATTAACCTATATAATTCATTTATGATGCATTTTTTGCTTGCTGGCTGATTTAATTTATGTTCAGTTATAAAACAATATTTTGATAAAAAAGATGAGTATGTTTTGCTAGGGTCTCCATAAATTATGTTACATTCAAAAATACACCTAAGGGCTTAGAAAAGCTTATTTTAAATATAAATTACAAGAATATTGTACAAAATGTTAAGTAGGTGTTATATTATTATTTTTCAAACTGATGACTTGTGTGACTACTACGGTGTGCAATAGTGATGACGCGAATGTTTTATTTTTAAAAACGAGCTTAAATTGTAACTCTCACTATCGAGGCCTCGTTCTGGAGTTAATTGTAAACACGGCTCTATTATATGCAAAAAACGGGCATCACCAATAATAATCAATGAGAGCCAATATTCGTTATATCTATTTTTTGGTGCCGTTTCTGCTAGCAACGGTAATACAAGATTGCTGTAAATCAGAATTCATTATTTCATATATTTTCTTTTTTTTTTCAATTAATAAAAAAGGTAAATATCTTAGAATATTTAAATCTAAAGTTGTATCAATGTTAACATGACGATAAACTATTTATGATTGCGTACATCATACAAGTTGACGGAACATTTTAAAGTGTCTCAGTGAATTAATTGATTTTACATGTAACTAATTGTTTAAAAAATACAACAACCATGTAATATAACGTTTACAAATTGGTACATAAGTTAATTAATTATAAATAACTAAGTACATAAAGTAACAAAAAAGTAACAACGGTATTCGCTCAGAACTAAAGCTGGAAAAACTTAACGCATACATAAAATGGAATAAAAAAAACTATACAAAATAAAACTTCATATATTAAAGGTAAAATTCTCGTTAAAAGTAAAAGAAAAACATTTAAACAATTAATAAAATTTCATCAAATATCTCCTTAGAATATTTTGTAACAAAAAAATACAAAAAATAAGATGTTAAAATTTTAAGAACTAAAAATAAACATTTCACAAAAAAACATAGCGGTAGATTATTATGGTCGTTTTCTTAACCTTAAATAAAATAAAATACGTATTCATAAGTTCCGTTATACGACGTGTAATAGACGAAAATTTTAGTTTTGTCGAATTTTTTAAATATTACGAGCATCGGGCTAGAAAAATATGATTGTAATGACAATATTCGTTTTCATTTTAGCAGTGAAAATGTATTCGAAAATCATCTATTTGAAACTAGCTGTGGTAAAAACATTGCCATAGCGCATAGAAATAAATCGAATTACAACAATTCAGTTTACATATCATGATTTTTCTAAATTTTTCGATCTATTCTGAAAACCATCTATGTTTATTTAGGTTCAGCCTTTTAATTTTTTATTTTTAAGGAACTTTAGCCATGAACGTTATATTATTTGAAATTATCACATAAACACTACCATTACATCTCACAAAAAGTAAATTTTCATAAAAAGTATGACTAGATCGGTGCGACTGTATCCATTTCAAAGGAATAGATTTTATATAATCATAAATTCATTTATAATATTTCCGTTTTTTACCCGAAAATAATATAAAATGTTTTTTATAAAATAAAAAATAACAAGCATTTCAATTAAAATAATAATAACTTTCTACAAAAGAAACATTTAAAACACACAAGCGACAGCTACAATTACCTTTTTCTCTTTTCCTTATAACACCAACGAAAATTATTAGATATTAAAATTAAATTCTATTGAACATATAAAATGAACGGATTATTTGTAAAAAAATTTACAACAGTTCTTGAAATAAATTTTACAGTTCAACTAAAATGTCTACACTGAGTTTTTCCACAGAACGTCCACGAATTAAATATATTGCAAATAAACACGCAAAAATGATGCCAAAATCCCGCGCGGCCAAGGAACTTAGTACCACTTATAGTCTATGCGGCAAAAAACGAGCCGAATATTTACATTGGGGCAAAAAAATCGAGGTCATGAGGAGGTTACGGGCGACGCAGCCGTACGGCGCGGGCCGCGACGAGATCTGCCCGCCGACGCTCCTGGAGCCACGTGCCTAGCCGCCGACAGGGACGCACATACCGCCTCCCCACGCTCGGGAGCGAGACGACTCTATCTTTTTTCAATTTACTACATCCTGCATGATTTTTATTATTTTTTCTCATTTCGATATTTTATTTTTTAGTTGATGCACTCCGCAATTCACCTGTTGTGCTTGACCCGATTCGATCATGTGATCGACTGTTGGGATGTTTCTGGTAGTACAACGCGTGTATTGTGGTCATTGACTAAAATTTTAAAGTTTATTAATTGAAAACTGAAGAAAATTTCCGTGCATAAAAATGAATTTAGTTATCCATGGCAAAATACTCTGGCCACCCTGTTTTCTTTATTCCTACGCTATATTTACGTGATCATTCCTTGTAAAAGAACATACAATCATGATGTATGAAATTAATTACGTTGTATATGTATTATCTATAAAATATGGTTGAAAATATTTTTTTGTTTTACGTGAATCACAAAAAACTAAACAACTTATTAGATACATTCCATATTTTTCAATTCTAATCGACAGTGCTGCCAGTCGTTGCAGTG
Source organism: Leucoptera coffeella (assembly GCA_030578115.1). NCBI lineage: Eukaryota > Metazoa > Arthropoda > Insecta > Lepidoptera > Lyonetiidae > Leucoptera > Leucoptera coffeella. The sequence continues at coordinate 152,486 of JAMBLF010001030.1, forward strand.
TCGAGTAGCAGAACTAACGGATTCTAATAAAACTAATACGACGACACTAGCGCCACCAAGGTCGCTTGGGTTCGACGTGAATGGATTTTTCGTGCTTTTTATTTTGTGAAAGCTTGAAGTTCATTGCTCGAGTTCGGATAAATACAAGCGATGTTGCGTATTGATTTATTTTACAATCTGACCGCTTTTCTCGTCAGTTTCGCAATTGATTATTGTTTCTCGAATTTGTGGTGCTCGGTATGATTCCATGAGAGAGCATACCTACACACATATGAAGATAGTTATAATATACATCTTACTACGGCTTGTTTTAAGTAAACACCGTGAATATTTTTTCTTATTATTCGGGATAGCTAGGTAAAGGTTTACAGGTGACAAAAAAATAATCATATTCGGTACTCTTAAACAAGGTAATCGGTAAAAAGAGACATTCGAAAAACTAAATATGGATGATTATACTCCAATATTTACTATATTTTATTAATAGGATTGCTTGGCAGGATATTTATGTAAACAAGTTTAATATTTTATGTTAGTGCCTACAGCTAGTATTTGACGAGCGTATTTTAATTATTATCATAACTACTATTAAGAATGAATATGATTTATCTTAATACATATCAAACAATGATAATTATGATTTAAAATATTTTATTTAGTATAGTGATGTCTAGATCACAATTTGTTTTGAAAACAGAACAAGAGCAACGATGTACTTAGAGATCCCGCCACATAAGGTGACAGTTGGAGGCGTCGCCACAGTCGCGTAATTCAGTGTTACCAGTAAACACGCCAAAACTAGCACTCACTGTGCCATACGGCTCGATACATTATAGGTTTCATTTGTAACAGTCTTTGGTTGCAGAGCTATAAACTCAAATAAAACAAATCAATATATCAAAGTCAAAATATGTTTATTAAACTATTTCAAACATGATTAATAATTAACGGGACTTATCCTTCTTATTATATATTACATATATTATGTGTTCCTTCACTCTGTCCGCAATAGACCGTTTAGTGTGTTCAACGTAGGATTTCCCACAACTGCAATCGATCTTATACACACCCTTATATCTTATATCATGTGTATAAATCGCGAATCTCTTAAAACTATTATTTCAAACACGGCACTGAGCATTGTCTTTACATATTTTTTACCGAGGCTAGATCAGCGGAGACCCTAGCTTGGAGAAGAACTAACAAGAAACTCCGGAAATCAATTTATTATAATCACCCTTAACAAACATAAAAATTACAAAGAGTGGGCAAAAAACACAACGCTGGTAATACTAAATTTACCTTTCATACAAAATAACACGCAATGGCGGTAACGTCAAATTTAGTTCCAAGTTTGGCTACTGCCACCTTATGTGGCGGGTACTCTAGATGAAAATAGGCACGTCATTTACTTAATGTTACGCATAGATGGCGTTAGCAGTTCCAAAATTAGAGCAAATTAGAAGTAAAATCTAAGAACAACTGTCTAAACGCAAAATGTGATCCTTCTAAATGTTTCAATACTGCGATCACATATTAACTATTAATTTATATGGTTGTAATACAGTTTAAAAATGATGTTTCTTAACTTTTAATTTATATTGTTGTTACTCAGATAGTTTGTGTGTTTGATTATTCTGCTTTATTCTACTCACTGTATCCCATAATTCTTCACGACTTCTCTATGCTGTTTAGTTATAATAAATATAGCTGAGTACCTACCTATATACCTCGGTATATTAAGGTTAGACATAACTACACTCATTGATCAAAATACCTACATGAAAAATCTGACTTACCAATGTTATTTATTTACAGGTAGGTAGGAATATTTATCTAGTTAAAGTAAAGAATTCACCTACTGGAAATATCTATTACAGGTAGGTAGGTTTACTAAACACGCTTATATCTATAAAATTATATAACATATCTACGCATAACAAACTTTGACAGTTATGTATGTTCGTTCGGTTTTATAAAATATGTGAGAAATATCAAGATATTGTTCAAGTCGTTTGATTGGGGGTAAGTTGTTTTCTATAGAAATGTGTTCTCCACCCAAAACATACAACGCCATTAAAACTGGAATTACGAAGGGGTAGCAAACCAGTTCTTAAACAAAGACCCACTCGCTACACTTTCTCAAAATGCGTTAAAAATGCTTCTGTAAGTATAGCTAAGAAAAGTTTAATATTTCAAGTAGGTAAATGGTGATACAGGAAAATAATTTCACGAAATTTCAACTTTATGATCTTTCAGCCATAGGTAATAAATATGTATTTCCTAAATCAATTAGTCAGCAGTCTATTGGTGGAAATAAGCTTACCCAAGAGTATGCCACAACACAGGCTAACTAGTGGCCCTAATCTAAACCTTCTTCAGAGTATGGGTCCGTTTGGCAGGCGGCGGCGTCCTCTCACCTTACAGTACGGTATTCGTAATTAGTAATAATAGTTCAATCGTAGTTAAAACTTGAGCCTTAGCTACTCGTACCTACATTTGAATACAAAATAATCGTACGGCACACTCGTTGACACGTAACTCAATCACAGTAATTCGCCTAAAGACGAAGCCAGGGGGTCGTAAACATGTCGCGGGTGGCGCAATTCCGCGCAAAAGTGCCGCATAAAACTTGCCGCCAATTTCTTTTCTAACACCTCCGAGATTGTTTACGGCGGCGCTTGTTATCGCTTTCTAGTGTTTACGGGCGCCGTTAACTTGCTTTTATGGCGTCATGTAAGATTCACCTCTGTCATTATTAGTTGCGGCAGGTAGCTGATTTGTTATTTATAATGACATCCAACACTGATATTGGTATGCAATACAATAATAATAAAATTAAAAACACGACGGACATAATATCTTCAATTTTGACTTGATTTCTTAAATTTTATAAACAACTAGAATTTATTATATTTGCTTACTACACTTTTTTGAAGTTATCGGTCAATAAATAGGTTGTGAGTTTTGGTACATGAATTCATTATACAATTCGCTAATGGTATTAATTCATGAATTGAAAATATTTAGTCAACAAACATAACCAAATATCCTGCCAAGATTACCAACAGGATGATATTTAAAATAGGACGATATAACTCAAAAGGGCAAATATAAAACATTTATTGCGCTATTGTTTTTAAATAAGATTGCTCTTTTAGCAGTCCCACCAAATTGTACCTTATCATGTCGTAATGTTGTATGTCAATAAGATGTTTAACTTCTTTTTTTATTGGCACACCTTTGTCCACAACTTCGGATTTGAAACGTTTTTATTGAGTACTTTGAAATAATATACTTAGAGGTACGCAAAAATGGACCTTAAGCTTATTAGTTAAAGCTTATCTTCGCCCGAACATACACGTGTATGCAAAGATTCGAATGTTAGCAATAAAATAAAAGTTTGCCATTTGTTTAGCACCTCTGACTTATTGTATTCCCCTCTCGATTTTGCAATTCAGACCCTGTTGCTATAATCGTAAAGTGGTTATTGCCTTGGTTGAGAGCGCGATTGTCTTAAAACCGCTTGCGAATCTCGTTTTCGATTTTATTAAAGCTTAGGACAGTTCATCGTTTATGATAAATAAAAAATGTATGAATGTGAAAAGCCGGGTGGGCATAATTTAAAATAAAAGTACTTATTCTTTCTAATATTTGGAAGAAAAAACAAAAAAATTTAAAAACTATTACAGTAATATGGAATAATTTTCTTCCTGTTCTAAAATTCTTAAGTATACTCGTATATCTAGTGAGTGACAAGAAAATCAATTAAAAGACTAAGTTTAGATGTAAGCTTTATATTTTTTCAAGTGTATACGATATACTCGAATTTGTTAAACTTTACCAAAAGTTGAAGTTTGTAATCTTTTGAATTACAAACGTTTGGGTGATTATTTCCGCATAATATCACCATAGTAAATCTACTCTATCAAGGAGCAAAATATGCAAATATCTGCTAGGGGTTCCCAAATGAGCTTCTTGAAACACATTTTCTCAGAACCAACTAGATCCGACCACTTGCGGAATAAATCACGTCGGCCATCGGCGTAATGTCCACGGAGGACAGTTCCTGCTTTAATTTATAGTAAATTTTCAATTTGCCGGACACAGACACTGACCGAGTCGTAAATTGTGGAAGCAATTAAATCGACTACTTGTTTGTAAGTGGGCAACTTGTTTTCAACCCCTGGAATTAAGGCAACTATTATCTGTAGATAGTTTTCTTAGTATCAAAATATAATGGAATAAAAATATAATTGATATTTTATTTATGTAATCAATTTAAATTATGTAGATGTTCAACGAAAGATACATGTATGAACTATACTCGTAATTCTCTTCAAAGATTAATATATTCGTAGAGTTTTGTCTGAAGAGTCTGATATTCTTTGTAGCCTGATAAATTGATAATGTATGTCTGTTTATGTCTGATATAGTAAATATATTACCTTTATATAATCAATAGAGTTATGGCGTACATATTAGAAATGTCTCTCTTTACTAGATAACACATAATATACATGGTATTTTAATATCCCGTGCTAGTATGGGACGTAAACAGAATGCTAACTGCCGTTTTTCCCGGTATGTCGTGGGAAGCGACTAAGGGACTAGGGGTAAACTGAATCTATTGGACGATGGGTTAGGAACCTGTTACCAATGTTTCAAATGACATCGTAACGCCAATATTAATGCTAAGAAGTGACCAAGGAGATGTTTGCATGTCCCCAAGGTTCTGTCCACCCCGAAAAGGATTAAAGAATGTGAATTCATGTGTATGTTTGTATAGTTAGTACAAAACTATAAATTCATAGAAAAGACGTAACAAAACATTCCGTTTCGAAAAAACTACAAACAGACATCAGTTTTACACTTGACATTGAACTGATTTCAGTAATTAACCCTGAACGTAAACCACGCAAAAAGTATTCATTCATTCATTAAAGAGTCAATGAGAGTGGATCGATATTAACTTTTTTACCCTTTTTAAAAGCACAACTGCATTTTATATCGATACCAACTACTTTGCTGCTTGTAATGTTGAAATGCACAGTGCAACAACCAAATAGATGCAGTTTCAAAAGTAGAGCGGTTGACATAATACAAAATACGTACAATAAATAGTTTTGATGCAAGATTGTGTGATTGATTAGGATACCAGTACGTAACGCAATAAAGATAAACGCGTTCACGACCATTTACACGTGCAAGGTAGTCAGAGATTCAGTTATCCATCTCCTCAATCGCGAAGGTAGTAATTCTATGGCTACCTCAAACCCACATGGTGACCAGTGAGTTCGTACTCCATGTGACAGGTGGTAAGCCATGTCGCCATTTACAAGCGCTAACTATTACCTGTTCGGGGAACAGATAGCTTCCCTAACGATGTTTTCCATCACCGTAGTATTCGCCGCATTTCGTAAGCGGATTTTTATTACACGAATGTACATAGAAATTAATTAAACTTTATTTTCATTGATCCATGCTCAAGCAGTATTCGAACCCTGTACCCACTGATACAGAACCAAGCCCCAAACAACTGAGTTACGACGAATTTTCAGAGCGGTTTACACAATACAAAATATGTACAATAGTTATGACTTATGACACAAAGTCGTGTGAATGATTAGGAAACTAGTACCACAATAATTTAACTACCTTAAGAACTTATTGATTAAGACTATGCTAATAAGTGCGTATATTGTATTCATGAGTATAAATAGCATTGCCATTTACTTTTGGTGGCAATAGTACGTAATCTCTGTATTAGCCAAGTTTAATTGTCAATGGGCGTGGTTCACCAAAAAACATTTCCAAATGCTTTTGTGAAATACAGGGCCGTGAAATCGCCTTGGACTCATCCACAATAAAAAATTGTTGATTTCAAAAATATCTATTAGAAGGCATGTCAGTTGATGACAGCTGTTCATTCTATTCGAGGTAACAACGAGGTATAACTTAACTCAGTCCCAAACTCACAAGTGCCGTCACATCTAACAATGTGTGGATACTCTGTGACTGCAACGTGATTGGTTGATTGGTTCCACGCATATTTGACGTCACGAAATTATGGACAACTCCATTTTTATGAATGAAATTTTTCACGATAATATCAGGTCATTTTTTCGCCGTGACGTAGCGGGGTTAATAGGTGTAAAATATATACTTACATTTTTTATGCGTTTCAATATGGCCATGACCTCAGAAACATGATATCGCCATGATCTCTTTCAGAGCACCTACCGATGTTAGATGGTATAAGCATAGAATATTGACAATAAACAATATTGCCCGATATATTAACTCATTCGGAGCCAACGACACGCCTCGCGTGTTCATGAAAATTCTACTCGCCACGCCGCGGACACGCCTCGCGTGCCCATAAGTTTTCGATTATATCTCGAAAAGTACATGAAAAAAATTAATAAGAATTTGTGTACATGGTATTTACCACACGAATAACCATATATTCACGTGGTTTCTACTTTGAAAGAAGTTATGTTTATACTAAAAACGAATACCTTGTGGGATGCCAAGGACACGCTACGCGTGTCCACTTTGAGTATGCGACCAGAGGTTCTAAAAGTTTGTTTAACTTTCCATCAAACTCACTACGTTAGCTTGTTCATTATAATATTAGTACTTACAAAATAATATGTTTCTGATTGATTTTAGTCGATAGATGAGTAAATAATTTATGTACCATACAAACAACAAAAAATATTATAAATTTAATAATATATAAGTAAGTTTGAGAATCACATCATATTTAATTTACCTATTTACCTAAATATCCATATTCCGCCATAATTCCTGGTTTAAAATCACTATACTGTTGCCACAACCTTATCTCTTTCGTTGCACAAACAGAACTAACCACAATGTATTATTAACGTATTTAGAAACATTAAACTTCGCGCAGAGCCAGTGGACACGCGTGGCGTGTTCATTTTTTCTTAGTCGCAGAGCCGCGGACACGCCTCGCGTGTTCATGACCGTTTGTATGGCGGCTCCGCTAGTAAGACGCTGAAAAATGGCGCGGCGTCGAATGAGTTAAAGTTAGAAAGATAAATAGGCAAATTCCCTATCCCATTACTTACCATTGCGTTTTTATTGATTGCTTTATAATTATTTGTCACAATTTGACATCCAAATATTAAAAATGTGCTAGTTGAAAGGATAAACACTATAGAGAGTAAATATACACTTATACTCTTATCTAGGATAATTCTGACATGACATCCGCATACTTTACCTTCGCAGACTAGCTTGTGAATATAATATTTGCGATGTCATCTTCTTCAGTACCTGCATTCCTTACCTGCATACTGAATTCCATAATTCTCTACAGGATAGTTTACTATACACGTAGAATATTTTATTTTAACTCTATTGTTGAGAAATTTATGTGGTCATCTGAGAGGTCAAAACGTCACACCGAACTTCTGAGGTATTAAGACGTATCGTATGTTTATAGATCTCGGACCGGCCCTATTATACATATACAAATTAAAGTTATGTATAGTGAAAAGAAAAACTATGAAATATCTGCTATCTCTGTTTGTCCAATGAGTTTTTCAATTCATGGAAAGAAAAAGCACTAATTTGGAACGTGTGTTCGAACTGTCAATCTTTTTGAATGACGTCACAGACGTGTCGAGTCGCCATTTTCTGTTTAGCTAAAAACATGTAAACAAAACAGTTTACGGAATTATTTTCATAAAATAAATGCGTATTTAAGTTATTTTTCATTAAAACTATAGTTGTTTGGTTCAAATATATAGTAAATACAATGCCAAAGTGTGCTATAATAAATTGTGGATCCAGAAATAATAAAAATCAGCCTAATTTGTCTTTTCATAAGTAAGTTTCTTTTTATTAAAACGTAAACCTTTAATATATAAATTTATCTTTAGCAATACGATTTTTAAGATATTTAATTAGTTCTCCTGTGTTGTGTACGTCCCATAATTGTGAAATTCACGTCATTGTTATATTGTAAACCTTTGATCAAAGTTGTAAACAAACACCTTGTTTTTGTTTTGGTTATTAGTGTTGGGCAGTTTTGATGTTTATCGATAGTTATTTTGACCTAGTCGAAGTAAAGTAATATTATTCTATTATTACAAGTATACTGACACGAAATTTTGTTTAAGGTTACCCAGAAACCCATGATTCAAAAAACATGATTCCAGTCATAAATATCTTTTAATCAAAAGTGTCATAGAAACTTATTTAGATATACGTTTTAGACCTATGCTGCGCATGACGTTGCTTAACTTGAACAATCGGTTAAAAATCGCTCAAACAACTGCGCCACGCACGATCTTCTCTTAACTAGTCTAATTAAACTATCCACTATCGATAAAGAAAGCTTAGTTAAAGGACGTCGTACATCACTATTAAGTCAGCCATATTGTGTTTTGTAGGTATACACGCCTAATACATAGGTATAACAAGTCCATTAGTTTCCTTGGTCTGAGTTATAGATAGACTTTTGACAGGAGCAACAAAAAAGTTACTGCTTTTCCATTTTTCTCATACACTTATATCAGAAGTTACTCTATCTTAATGATACTTTAATATACAAAGCTTGTATAAGTACCAGATATCAAAGGCCCTGTAATAAACTGTAAATATACTTACATATAACAATCAGCTACTAATCTCCTGTCCAAAAAATCCAGGTTATCCAATCACTACAAAACTTAAAAAATAACACTACATAAACCGAAAATTGCACTACAACTTATCACAGATCACTCTTGTTATGATTTAAATAACAACTAAGCTACTTTAAATAACAACTAGTTTAATAAATGGAAACTTTAAATAACTAGGCACTAGTTTACTTATACTTCCGTGTTTATAGGGTTCTTATTGAGCTTAAGGAGCCGGCTTGCGCGCAGGACAGCTGGCAAGGAACTCGTCTTTCAAGCCAAAAGACGTTATGGAACCCTTCGGCACCCTAAACCCTTGGTAAGAGTTGGCTGGAGTGGTGTGGATACGGACTTTTGATTAAAGTTCAATTTGAGTTTGTGAATTCTATTTATATTCGTCATAAAATTGAAAATATTATAATATGTTCAGTTTTGTTTTATTCAGTTGACAAATGTAAATGTGACAGTGTGTAAATGTAAATGTGAGCTAGTCAAGATTTTAGTAACAATAATTCGTAAAATACATTATCTTAGAAAGATCAAATAAAATATCATCCGTGTACTTAAAATCTTAGTACATTATATATTAGTCTCATTTAATACTGTGGGAGTAAATTAAAAGATTTTTTTGAGTTTGTTGTAGCCATACGTAATATGGGGTAATAAAAGATTAAGTTTTTTGAAACTGGGTAGGTAGAGTGAACTTAATAAATATATATAAATTGATTCATGTTTATTTATGGTTGCCATTACAAAATCTAGTAAAGTCTTATAATATTACAAAACAATACAAGCCAAAAGAAATCACATTAAAATTGGTGGTTATATAACAAACGAAATTAATCTCAACATCAATATAAAAACATACCACTTACAATAACAAGAACCTTAATTTAAAACGAAAACCCTATCCATATAATTCCACAAAAATAACTCAATGGAACTATCCATTATATTTGCCGATCCAACATAGCCCTTATTACCTGTCAATAGAGTCCTGCCATTGTTGAACAGCTGATGCAGGGAATGTGTGCGATTGTTCCTTAGCGTTGTGTACATAAAGCACTATTAAGCATTTGTGGGTCCCCGTCGGAAATATTGCACGGTGACTTACGTTAACGGACTTTCTTGGCCACGCGCCGTTCCAGATGTTCTCAAACTTTGTATTCGTGGGCTAGAAGCATTTTAATACATATACGTATATTGTTCATTAGTAAGGAATATTATTGGAGGAATTTTTTTTATTGGAGGGTAAAAAAAAACTTATTCTTCTTTCAATAAATTAAGATGAATATAAATTTTAATAATATGTATCAATACTTACAAAATAGTTAAATAATATAATATGCATATTAAAAATACTTACGTGATTATCAAGAAATACTCACGTGCCTAATTTCTTTCAGCGTGGACCAGAGCTAGAAAACAATATTATCTTCTTGGTCGTGTTGCATAATGGTATATTTGAAAAGGCTAGCTAGCTTCTCGTCTAATAGAATTAATTTACTCCTAGTTCTAATGTCGCATTCTACCACAAATCGGTAATAAATACAGCAGCTGATAGGTACTCCATGAGATAGTCATTTTATAATTTTCCTGGAATTTATCCTGTTAATAAAACTTACCTTATGAATTCAATTAATTACCTGTGGATGTAATTTTGCCATCCTTCATATTCTATATGGTTCTATGGTCTGCCCCCAGAGGCAGCTGAATTAATTCTACATTATCATGCTAAATATCGTATTATATCAATAAAATTTACTAAATATCTATCATGCTTAAGCCACAACTTATTAGAATATTATGAAGTTCAAATCATATTATCATTAAATATTATAAATTAATAAGTAAGTATAGCAGGTGACGTTAATGTTTGAATACCTTAACGGTATTAATAAATGTATTATATTTAATTCTAGATACCTTCGCGAATAATATGTCATTAATTGAAAAAGTTTATTTTGTTCTCTTAGAATCTAATAAATCTGAAACTTTGAGAACCATAGTGTAGTACGTTATGAATGTTGACATTCAAAAAATTGCAGCGGTGCGTAACTAACTGATAACTTCAAACACCTTATGGTTGTCTTAAAGATAAAGTCTTAACGGAATTACGTAACTTCTTGGAAATGCCTACCTATACCTTCTTAACTAGTTTTTTTCTTTTTAAAGGATTTATTTCGTATTTTAGTATATTTACTGGGTATTCTTATGTTATGTTAAGTGACATAACCTTACATAAGGGTGCGCCAGGGCGCCAGGTACATTGAGTTCGT